>CM052284.1:9200287-9247150 GCA_028455765.1 Lasioglossum oenotherae
CGACTCAGGGGAACGGCCCACGGCCCACGAATCTACCATCACTGCCTTATGGGAGTTCGTGTCGCCCGAACATTTCGTTGTTTCTTACGCCCTCTGGGATATATTCTGGCTCCATCCAGAGAAACAGAAGGTCATCGACGGCATTTTGTCGGTGAAGAAGACCACTGAGGACATTCTCGTCGCGATGCATCGGTGAGAATGCGAATTATCACGGAGCCATATCGATTATTATTAAATGTTATATTCTCCGCCATATTTCAGACGATGTTTTGGCACTATTTAGAACTTTTAGCGATGTGGTATTTCAGATCACTGTAAGTTCCACGTTATCCCCGCGCCCGGTCGCGCCCGCTTACTGATTCCGCTGTCCCGCTGAATAATGGGCTGGCAGTCTCTCGTCGGTGGTTCAGGAGCTAGCAGTTATATCAGCAGGTACATATATCACTGACGAGTATATAGTTACCTGTTTTGGTTGTAGAACTCGAATAGAATTCAAGGTAGCAGCCCCACCGTGAAGAACTCGAAGACTCAACTTTCCGGACATTTCAGCGGTTGTTGCAGTTGCACTTCTCAATTCTTTCTTTGCAGCACGGCCAAATTCTTTCTCGACCTTTAGGATCAGGGGGCCTAGAGTGAACTTTGTTTTGATCATGGTGTGGTCACTCATCATATTCACGGAAACGTCTCCAGACCTTTGAAGACTCGCGAGTCCGTAAAGCGTAGCTCGAGCTTTCGGTTTGTTTTTCTTTGCCTGAAAGTTAATGCGGCGGACGTTAACTTCTGAAATTGTTCCACTTCTTTGTAGATGTCTTATACAATATAACCAGAAAATTTAGTTCAAACAAATTATTTTTATATCTAGTTCATAAACAGTTGCGTCAGAGAAAAGTCAAATAACTTAGGTATTCTGTTACAGCATTACTAGCGGTGCTAATTAGCTATGATTGATAAATTAGGTGCAACCTATTTAGGTGTTGGTGTAAATTCGGCTACTCTCCCCTACATTTAGTAAATTCTACTTGCATAATGCATTAACTGCAATAAATATTTTTTAAAAACATATGCCCGTGAGGGCGCGAACATTAATCCATTTCAGTTAATAATATAATATTTAAGTAGATTTTCAAAGCAAAATTTACTCGTTGTCAGTATTTTCATCAATAAACCATAGTTACCTTATTTTTATTTATACTAGATTGGTTTTTCCTCTTGTTCTTCGCTGTGGTACGAGTTTTATTTGTTTTCTTTGTGCTCGTAGAAGAAGTTTTCCTGTTTGGGGATTTTGTGACGGTTTCTACGATTGATCTGCTTGCAATCTCGGAAGTGGTAACAGGTACTACATCCTTCTCCGCATTCACCGCAGGTACTGTTACGTTCTCAAGAGATCCCATTGTTTTCTGGAAATGATTTTAATTGATTACTTCAGAGTCGCATAGATGATAAAGGTAAATAAACTTTTTTAAAAAGTATACATATAGTTTCGTCCGAATATTTGTTCGAATATATCATTTGTATAACATGGTGATATGTATATAAATACATAGTAAATGAAAGGAATTTAGTAAATTTTGTCTTGTGCACGTGAACTGTATTTAATTATTGATAGCAAAATTAATAACATATGAAATATGAATTTTCCACGATTTCAGCATCGTTTTTTAGTTATTAACAACGTGATCCATACGTGACTGTCGCGCGCCTCTAGGACGCACGCGACGTACACCTGTGTTGGTCAGGTTGCTGTTTTTTAGGCGGATTTTTGCTAAAATTGCTTTTCGCTTTTTAATCAAATTAATATTTCTCATTTTCGTCTTATATTGTCACGGAGAACAACCCTTTTGATTTTCTCCAACCTGTAGTCGAGCATGTATACATTAACATTAACGTTAACATTAACATTAACATTAACCGTACCACGACCAGTCTAATGACCAGTTTCACATTTCTTATTTTATAATTATTCAAGTTACAAGGATGATTCCATTAGAAATACGGTACGGCTAGTGCTAAATAATACATAATATGTAATATGAATTTGTAGCTATAATGTTATCGCTTCGAATAAAAATCGATTGCATATAAGTTCGATACCTGCGAATTTTCAAGTGAATTCTCGCTGATCTTTTCGGTAGTCGAGACCACAGGAGAGGAAACGTTTTTCTTCGAGTCGGTCCTGTTGCTCTTCTTTTTCAATTTGCTTTTCGACTTCTGTTTGTTCAATTTCGATTTGGCGTTCGCGTTGGTAAGCTTCACCGTCACCGGATCGTAATTGCTGCGCAGAATTTTATTGATTCTTCCAAGGATGTTGTCCACGAAACGATTATACTTCGCTACGTAGATAGCCGATACGTCGCTGCTCGGTTCCGATTGCATAACACCTGAAACACGTTAATATTCGAATCTTATTTGCAAAGTGTCTGATTGCTAGCGAACCTTTTTCAATATGTACCATTTATTAGTGTAGAATGCAAAGCGTAGCTCTCATACTTTACATGTTTCGAAAAGTTTTCACATCATAATATATGTACATACATATGTATAATAAAAGGAGTTCACATTAAAATAGAATTCTACGATAATAGATCGACATCCGCCATACGCTCACTACGTACCAACATGGCGGCGCTCCCTTACCTCTCAAAAACGCTGGAAATTGCTCAACTTTTGAACACGCGTAACTTTTGAACCAATCAATATCTAACATTAAAACTAAAATCTACAGGATTATATACAACAAAGTGAAACAGTTTTAGTTTCCGGAGGTGTTTCCGGAAATTTAACCAGGCATTGTGTTATTACAATAGGTAAATGACTTGTTCTTAATCTTTTTTCTTTTTATGCTTACAAATTAAACGTATTATATTATATTGATTCACATTTGGATAGGCATCTGTCTTAATAATTTCATGAATAATTTTAATCTTTAATTCGAGTGTGACAAATATTATTAATACCATGCGTCTTCAAGCTTTTTCGAGAAACTGGAAGCGTAGAGAAGGAAAAACGCGAAAGAACTTACAATTAGCAAATTCTACGAATTTAGCTTACCGCAGTTTGAGCGTTATGCTTTAGATGGAGTATTTACTTTAAAGTATTTACTTAAAGAGTCTGCTCTATAATTTTTTAAAAAAGTAAGAGAAAATATTAATTATCGTAACTACAATATAATATAATATAAATATTAAATTGTACTAATTTCTTCATTTCCGAGGTTCGTAGACATTTAGGAAGCAACGTTCATCGATTTGATATTGACACGCGAAAATGAATTTTGGGTAAATTGTCTGACACTAACACTGACACTGCGAAAAAAGAATGCTATTCCGTTTTGGCGCGATTTGTGTGGATGACGATTTGTCGGTCAGTGCGGTAGGCATTTATGTATGCGTTGATCCTGATCGCCTCGAAGAAAGTGGCGTGTAAATAAAGATCAACGACCGGGGGGAGAGTTTTTAGGTGGACACGAGGAAAGGTTGCCCGTTGCGTCTGCACGCGGTGTACAAGATAGTAGATAGGTCTGTAGGTGAGTAGGAAGCAGGTCGTGGCCCAGATCGAAGACCAGTTTGGCTTCGCCGAACGATTCCGACATACCGTTATCATTGTCGCTCTTTCTTACGAACTTAATTCATCGAGGTCGGCACACGGAAGTTTTTCGTGTCGATTCATCGCATAGCTTAACGCTACGAGCGAGCTTAACGATGCTTCATCGTTTATGTATATAGGTAGGTACGCTGGCCGACAAACCTACGCAGATAAATAGAGAAACAGTTCCTTACGCCATTCTCTCAACTCATATTGTACATACATACAGTACGCGCTTTAAAACAGTATAACTTTTTCATGGTCGGACCAAACGATCTGACTTTTTTCAGCAATTAGAAGCATCGATTTACCAAACGACATGCAAAAAAGATTTTGAAAAATTGCAATTACTAAGAATTATATGAGAAAGTAAAAGAGGCATCATTATAACTTTTTTTTTTATTAGAGCTCGTTAAAGTTGAAAAATATTTTTTTTTTTTCGAAGTCTTGTTTCTTAAGAACTGTTCGTCTAGGAGAAAAGTTAAGGGCAAATTTGGAATCAGCACATAAAACTATAAGTGCCACCATCACAATGTAATTATGAAACAAATTTAGTGTTGGACAGTGTTATTAAACGATACTTTAACTTACTTTTGGCACACCATATTTGTATATTTAGTATAGAAAGATCAATATCTTAATAAATCTTCAGATCACTGTGATAATCGTGATAAATTTTGTTTTCAACATTACCATTAAATATGTAGAAAAAAACGACACGCATCGAAAGGTGTAAGAATCTGCGGATTTTAACAGAAAAACTGACCACCAGTCGTGAAAACTATGATTATTCACCACATTTAACCACTCGTTGATGGAGAAAATAAAATGATAAATGTGCGACACGTGTGTTGCGTACGTCGTACATGCTTGTTGTTAAAATACTGATGTATTTGTAACCGTATTTTCCCCAAAGCAAGTGAGTGTGTCTTTATGAACAATATTTCTTACATTCAATCATTCAATATTTCTATTTTTTCAAAATTACTGTAACATATTTAATTTACAGACGCGATTCGAATAAATCTTGAAAAAGATCTAAACTAGGATCGAAACGTTGATTTTGTTTGACAATTAGCAAAGTTGCTTTATTACCCCTTAATAAACGATCGAACCGTTGCGCCGAAAACATTTAAAAATTTATTTGCTCATGAAGTTCGAAATCCGTGAAAATGACAGGTCCCGTAAACGCAAACCTATGTAGTGTTAAATTGGTGAAGAGTAGAGGAATGCGGCCACGGCCACAGTTTACGGGGGGGCCCTTCTCGTGTCCATTCCTGCGCGGGAGAAACGGAATCACGCGAGTTGGAGCTAGATCGTGATCGAGGACGATCTAGCCATGACTTTGGGTGTGGGTCAGGGTCGCGGACACGGGAACTGTTATGGCGCATGGTGGGTATAGGCACTTCGCTCGAAGTCAGCGGCCTCATTCTGTTTTGGACCGACTGCCTGGTGAAAGCCGAGAAAAAGACTTCAACTCGGTCACACCTTTATCGGTCTTCGTCTCGGAGTCATGTAGAAAGTTAATTGGCCGACGAGCGACGCTGCGCTGGCCGCTTAATTAAAAGTAACCGACACGTTTCCTTTTCCCAGTCTCCCGCCTATCCTCTTTTATTTCACTCGTGGCCAAAATTTTGTTTAATTCTCCACTAGGAACTACGTTAACTTTTAAACATTTCTTCCGCGACCCAGAATATAATTCTATAATATAATTTTGTATGAATATAAAATTGATGTAATACCACATACGATACTTAAATGTTTAGTGTTGATGTTGGAAGAATGTGAAGACGGAGAAATGTTTAAAAACTCAATATTTTGAATTCGGAATTCCGGCATTTTCTAAATAATCAGGATTTTTAATGTATTCTAGTTCAGACTAGGAAATTTTCTCTAGTTTAATTTTGTATATTAAATTATTGTTAAGTATATTATAAAGGAGATATTGTCAAAAAACTGCTATTAGGCGCCATTTTTCCAATATGGCGGCGCCAGCGGCAAAGATACGAGGTGGCAAAGTTGAAATTCAGAAAGAGCACATCGAAATCTATAAAATTACCCATTTTCAAAACTCCCGGAAAACTTTCCAGGTAACCTCTTTTTTCGAATCAGATGACTGTACTAAATAGACTGCATTGATTTTATGCTTTATCTGAAAAATGGGTAGTCACAATTCTAAATAGGGAGATGATCGAGGGAGAGTTTGGAGACATCAATGTACTATGTTCAACTTACAAAAAATTAGCAAGGGACAAACTTTTCACGTGACTTTTGTTTCTTACAATTCTAATACAAAATGTTGATTTTGCATAAAGATCCGCTGTCTGCTGATACGATACGCGCAACATACATATAATATTATATTATATATTAATTTTATGTGAATAAAAAATAACTTTTTAAAAATCGGTGTTTCTCAAATTACCTACAACACTAATATAGAACGTCATGTGTGATGCATACTTTTTCCACGTTTCTTACCTTTCTCGAAATATTCCATAAGCAGTACAATTTTGCATTTTTACACTAACGAACAATATTGGTTCGTGTGACAATTAGCTTATTTTACTGCTACATAAAGTTTCATAATTGTTTATTTTTCTGGTTCCTTGATCTTCTTTTGTTAATACAGTTTCCTTTTCAAAACTGTTAACTAGAAGAACCAGTCAGGGGTATTAGTCTCCCACGTAATTACTTACGAGTAGCTTTTATACTCAATGCTGCGGTTCTTTACTCGTTTATTCAAGTAATTCAAACGAGTTTCGAGGTTTCTATTAAGAAGTGATAATTGTTGAAGTAAACCATTCGCAGCGACCATGAACCTCTAATTACTTTCAAGCCAACTTCTACGGTGCTTCTACTTCTACAAGCTGTGGAGTGTTAGTTCGTCATTGTATATACAATATAAAAGAATCCTCTAAATGAATCCTCTGTATATTATATCAGATCATCTCGAAAGAAAAAGTTAAATAAGTGGGAGGTGAAGTTTCGTGCTACTGTCCAGTTGTACATAATTGATGTCAAATGCCGTAACCAGATCACCAAACACGTGCAGCTACTTACCAAAGGAAGGGCAAAGAAATAGCATGCGAGGGCTCCACTACTTTCTCTACAAACGAGTGACAAGACATGCGAGCCATCCCAAACGAAAATAACACATTTCGCCTGATGGATATTAAAAAAATTCTATAACACTTTTATACATGTTCTTGAATCCGATCTCTTTGTTCTTCCACGGAATTCTAACAGTTTGTTTTTAGAGGTTGTTTCGAAAGTATTTCAGAATGAAACTGTTTGTTGTTGCTCGAACCCTGAGATTAGAACTGTATTCATTAAACTTCATCTTAGAGGTGTAGTAGTTCTAGTACATACTAACATTAAAATTTCGATTTTCGGAATTTCTTCGCCAAAGTCTACAGGATTAAATTATACACGGTGAGTTCGAACAAACAGAGAACACTTAAATATCTCCGTTACTTTTCGTTGTACAACAAAATTTCTTAGGACAAAGTTACATGTGGCCCTTCAAACAGTATAACTTTGTCCTAAGAAGTTTTTTTTGTACAACGAAAAGAAACGGAGATATTTAGCTGTTCTGTTTCTTCGGACTCACCCTGTATAATATGTTACAATTATATGTTTGTTTGTTTGGTTGTTTCATTTCCGAGACGAAAGAGAAAGAGAAGTTATCCTCTGGATCACTCGTCGCGGCGAATACCTGGACAAATATGTACACGGAAACCGTTGCGACACGGACACGGACACGGACACGGACAATGGTGACAGAGAAATAAAAGGCAAGACACAATAATTTTTTTTTGTAAAAACAATAAGTTATCTGTATTTTGCAATCCAGAATGGACAATGTCTCTATACAAGCTTCTTTTCAGACAGAAACATTAAAATTCCCCGAGGCAAATGACGCCATTGTTGGCCATTGACTACCAAAGTTCTAGTTTCAACGACGTGATCCGATTCGTTTGATATTTCTCGTAATAAATAAAATTGCGTTCGAGGAAAAAAAAAGACAGTCGAGTGGAAAGTCAACATGGCGGCCATGAACGGTGTCGTTTGCTTCGTGGATCAATAACATTTTTTGAATATATGGCTCTCTTTCTCTCATTCTTACGTACAAACACACGGAACCTCTTTGTACTCCTCGTTCGTTCGATGATCAATCGATAAATAGATCGAGAAGAAAAAGAAAACACGTGACGCGAGGTCACCAAGCCATTCATAATATATTCACATCGTCAAAGTACCTTTTCCTCGCCTCCATATTTGATAAACGCAAAAATAAGACAAATAGAAATCTCACTGTTGGTCGATAATCTTCGTAGCTTATCATTAGACTGCCGATCTTTATGCATTTACGAAGAAATTGATCTTTATGCATTCATGTTGTTTTTAACGCAACAGAGTCTCATCAAGGGATCAAATCAAATTTCTATTTTATCCCTGCTTCCCACATGAAAATGCAGAACATTTTTATTTAGCATAAAGATCCGCAGTCCATTTATCATTTCTCAAAATGTGTTGATCATTAAATCATTAACAAAATAAACAGTTTCTTATCTACCTGAATTGCAACATATTGGAGCGGAATAGAAATGTATTTTCTTTCTCAATATGTTCAATCAAAAACATTCTAATATGTTCACCGTTCTCATTTTAAATTACACGTTTTCGTAATAAATGCAGAAAGTCCGCTGTGTGCTCGTAGATGTCATTCTAGAGTACAGATCTCCCTTGGAATAAATAAAAATAGTAACGATAGGCGCGAAACAACAAAAATAAATTTAATCGAGGGCACCGTGAGAAGTATGTTATACAATTTCAGTGAAATCTTGACAATTTCAATTTGACACTGACGACTAATAAATTCGAAATAGACGAATTTCGAGGGAAATGCGAGCGGGTGAAAAGGTACTTTTCGTGAATCGTTCCGTCGCGTCGCATTCATTGCGAACACAGCTCGCTGGTTCAACAGCGCTTACACGAGATTCAAGTACTTCGGCTATGTACAATCTCCCCTTTGCATTCGACGATAATATTCGATGAAGGAGACGTAATTGGAAGTCGTGCAAGCTTCGTCGATACAGGAGCAGGAACGTCAAGTGCGAGCCAGAAGAGGCCGAGCGTTTATCAATTCACCATGTTGTTCGACGCGCGAATGACTTCAAGTAGAGGTATCGACGTTAATAAATAGAATAAATACTAATTCTACTGCTACCGCTACAGCTATCATTACTTCTTCTTCTACTACTACTACTACTACTACTACTACTACTACTGCTACTACTACTACTACTACCAGGGCCGACCATCTGGGGAGTGTGGCGGATGCTATGCACCAAAATAATGTAATTTTTCTGAAGTAATTAATGTATTAGCAAAAACAAAATCACGCGTTAAATAAACATGCATTAGTAATATGTGTTAAATGCTTTCGGCGCAACGGTTCGATCGTTTATTACTAATTATGAAGCAATTTTGCTAATTATCAAACAAAAGCAAGATTTATTTGGAGTTTTTCGCCATTCATGATAAATATGTTTCTTCGTTTCTTGAGAAGGATCCAAACTAGGATCGAAACGTTGATTTTGTTTGATAATTAGCAAAATTGCTTCATAATTAGTAACAAACGATCGAACCGTTGCGCCGAAAGCATTTAATAATTATAAATAGCAAATACGATCGATAGAAGAAAAATATTAATTAGTAATATATGGTCGTGTTTGTAATTTTTTTTACTTTACAAAAAATTTAGGGCCCCAAATGGTTTCTTGCACCCAGGCCCCTTTATAGAGAAGGCCGGCCCCGACTACTATGCTACGTACTACTGCTACACTCAATATACAAAGAAACAGGAAATCTCTCTGTTGGTAGAACTCTGATCTTGAAGGATCAACACTTCCTACAATGTTCACGTCCCGAATAATTTGATTCTAGTAGGATCTTGTTTTTCATAATAGTGCATCTGGTGCGGGAATAAAATCTGTCGAACAGCGTCAAGCTAAATGGTACCGGAAGTGTTGGGGTTCTCAAGCGTGCGTGCAAGCTCCAATGGCCGCCAGAGCGATCGGAGTCGTTCGAAAAATATCGATGTTCGTTCACTGCTACCCGCTAATTAACCCCTTGCCCTGCAATATCGTGTCAGAAGATCGCGATGAAGATTCTGAACAGATTCTAATATAAAGAGACTGCGGATCTTTATGCAATTGGGGCTTTTGAAAATTTTAATGTGTTATCTTTAGTCTAAATGAAACAGCGCGGAACGTTAAACGAACGCAGATGACATGAATCGCGTTATTCGTGTTCGTTCAAAATAAGTTGTTACACGCGTTTCAAAAGATTGGTTTCAGGTCTTTGTTCATGGTCTACTTGCGACCGAGCATCAGCTCTGGCATCTGATGATTCGATCGTAGTTAGCAAGCGTATAACAACCGCGAGTCTCATGCTTGTAATTCTATATGATTTTCCATTTCTTTCGGTTCGTTGCTGATTAGACGTTGCTAGCTCGTTAACTGATTTGTTTCTGCAATAATTAACTGTAGCTAATGATAAGTTGACGTACTGTACCGATACAGTTGGATTGGATATAATAGAAAAAATCAATTAGAGGATCGGATAACAAATGAGTACGAACACAGAGCCGTTTCTTTGTTAAGTAAGAGCTTAAAGAAGAACACCTAATATTTTAAATAATATTTTAAACATATGGATATGTATGTTGATAAAATTCGAGTGAAAATGAGACATTATTTTCTACCTAAATATTTTCTTATCTATATAGAAAATAGCTGACTTTTGTTTATACGAACCAACTTTTCCAAAGAGGACTCCATAATTGCTCATTAAATTTAAGGATCTAATAATTTAAACTAAAAGGATTACCTACCCTTCCAGCAATATTAATAGTAAACTCTTCAACATATTAATTAACTTGACAGCCTATGTAATTTCTTTGAACGTAACATTACTTTCAAATAATTGAAGGTGTAATGGAATTGATTGTGTCATGGAAGGCAAACTTTGGCAAAGAACGATTCAAATCGATGACGAATCAGGTTCGTTTCAGTTGAAATTATTGTATAAGGCTCTGCTCTGCGATGTGCTTTTAAACTTTTAACGATCATGATTAACCCGTTGCCGTGTTTTAACTTTAACGAGGCAGACTCTTCACGAAGATTTTAATAAAATCTAACAAATACACGAATGTGTAATGCTTTTCTTTCTAGATGAAATAAAATTTTTGATTCGTTTGTAATCAATGTTTAAGCATAGAAATAAACGTGGCCATGCGAAAAATATAAATTTTCTTTTCTTCTACGAGATTTTTGGGGATAAAGACGTTCTAAACGGTGCGAAACACTGTAAAGAAAATGGTACGGCAACGGGTTAAAGAACCGTGTTCCCCAAAATCGATTGACCGAAAGCTCTGGCTGACCAAAAGACCCGAACGAACGGATGGTAACGACCGGGTAACGATCGGATCGGGCGCGCAGGGGACCAAGATAGAACCGGAAACGTAGAAAGACACAGATTGAGCATCGAGTCAGGAATCGTAGCTCGCCGCTTGCCACTCGTCCCTATCTATTGGTTAGACAGCCTTGTGGGCTGAGGAAAGATCGTGCGAGGACGCGGACGGCCGCGACTTGCGCGTGTGTTTGCGCCCCGTGCCGTGTTTCTTGCTCTTTCCCTTGAACTCACGTGCTTGTCTGGCGCCAGCAATTTCGGCAATGTCATCATCGTCGTCGTCGTCATCCTCGTCGTCGTCATCCTCCTCGTCGTCGTCGTCGTCGTCGTCGTCGTCCCCGGTGTAGACGAGATCGTCGACCTCGTCGTCATCGTCGTCATCGTCGTCGTCGTCGTCCGCAGAGGTGGCCTGGTTAGTTGCTACGACGGAGGGGACGAGGACTGGACTCGAGACAGACTCGGCACCTTCGAGCGGCGTTTCGTGGATACCGGAAGCAGCCAGGCCTTCCGGCACAGCGTTACCTTCGTCCTCGTCCGCGCCAGTCGAATCCGCTTCTCCGTCCACCTCTGTTGAGTCGCTACTTTCCGCTGCCGCCGCTTGGTCCGCATCCGCAGCGGCAGCCAAGTCCGCTTCCACGGCAGCCGGAAGCTGCGGAGCCAGTGGCTGTGTTACCGCTGGAGCAGCCTCCGCCGGAGGTGCTGCTTCGTCGTCGTCGTCGTCGTCCTCGTCCTCCCCTGAAATTTCATCAGATTCGTTAGAATAAATGGTCGGGAACTGTTGCTATCGTGTTTTAACAATTATTACATTAATTCTTCGTTTATCAGTAACCTTTTTAAATAACATTATTACACTAAAATAATAATAATATATTTATTCAACTACACACGTCCGCGTCCGTAGAACAAAATGTTCGGAAATCCGTCAAGGTCGCGCGCCTACGCCTGAGCATTGCGAGAAGTAGAAACGGTAGGTCATGCTCAGACGCGCCAGACGATTCCTAGTCCATAACGCGTGCTCGCCGAATTTTCAAAGTCGATTTTCTCAAAAACAAACCCTCGTATCAACAAATTTTATTCTACGTTTTCGACTTGGTTTTTTATGTATCATTTTCGATCATTATTCCAGTCAATGAATACTCGTAAGGGGGATGTACAACGTCTCGTTGACTGGACTACATTCAGTTGTCTATCGGATACTAGACCGTGTATTTTATTCGCAGTTTAAAGCAATATAAAGAATGTACAATCATGTGGTTGTTCTTTGGTCCTTTGATAGTCGAGATAGCAGAAAAATGGCCTTATCTTTGCTCTTTTACGAAGAATGTTTCTTTAAATTCTGATATTCTAAAAATACGACAATGGTTGAGAATTTTGTTCGCCTCGCCAACAAGAATACATTCTCATAGAATTACACAAATTTGAATCTCATTGGGAAAAATACCGCGGTAAAACGCACACCCGCGGCCTGCAGCCCGCGGTAATAGGTACGTTTACCCTAATACAATTTCAGTCGACGAAATAGTCCGTATTCTATGAGTTTTTTCTGTTTGGTTACAACAGTTATGGTCCCGACTCGCGAGTACGAGTGTCCTCTGCTATCTGGGTCAATGTGAAAAAAAGTAGCGCGTAGAAATTCTTTCGGAGCTGGGATCGCCGTCGATTTATGTTAATTCGGGCGAGTTTGAAGCCGCTTGTATTTACCGTTACCGGCATGGCAGTGGCACTGGCACCGGCACGGGCACGTGAAACGCGCCGAGCTTTCCGTTTGGACTTGTTTAATCTTGAACGCTAACTCGGAGGACCATAACGGTAATGCTCGGGTTGCTATTTCCGCCATTGTTCGACGGGATAGAACGTTAACCACGTCGTTCGCGGCAATGACGAAAGCAAAAGCTGTCCTGCCAGCATCAACGACTGGATTGCGAATTCGCAAATGCGACTAGCAAACTAGTAATACGTGTTCGAAGTCTTTCCGCGATTACGTTTCTATGCGTTAATCCGTTGATAAACACATTTTTTTGTACGAGCACAACCGTGCAGGAAACTGTACAACACCAAACGAAAGCAAACTAACATGATTGCTACAGTCAAACATGAAAGTATAACTTTTTCACGATCGAGCGGAGAAACGAACTGACTGTTTTGAAGTACAACTCGCATCAAATTCGTCTAATTATAATTGATAATAAAAAAATGCAGAAAAATTGTGGGGTTAGTACGTTACCTAGTATATCCTCGATGAACCGTTCCAAATAATCGGAATCGTCGTCATCGTCGTCGTCATCGTCATCGTCATCATCATCGTCGTCGTCATCGTCGCCAGGGAGGTCGAAATCATCGTCGTCATCATCGTCGTCGTCGTCATCGTCATCCTCGCTGACTACGGGCGGTTGGGCTGGAGCCGCCGCCGCCGCTTGTCTTCCGGTCTCAACGACGTTCTGAGTTGGCAATGATTTCTCCTCGGAAACCTTCGGTACTGGTGACGAGAGTGATCCGATCGCCAGGCAACACGCCACCGCCAATACTATCGCTAACTTCATGGCTCTGAAACAAATGTTGAAGAACGTTTATTAATATTTATATATAAAAAGTATTCATCCGTAGGTGCACTAGTGGAGTGAGTGTACCTTCAAAATGTACAGTACCGAACAGTAGCAGCGCCCGCTCTAGCGGTTACGTCGCTCCGGACAAAAAGACAAATTGCCGACCCTTAAGAATATATATACATATATTTTTTAAAATAAAGGTACGTATTTTTTATCTTCAATAAAAATGAAATCATTTTATTTAAATTTTAATAAAAGCAAATTTTCTATTAATTGGGTATTTAACACATCAATATTTTTCTCACAGTTACAGGCAAGATGGGCACCTAAATTATCGCGCCCCGGACAAATGTCCGGGTTGTCCCCCCCTAGAGCGGGCCCTGACAGTAGTGAACAGGACACTATAAAAGTTTAAGACCGCTTTAAAGAAGACGATAACTTTTTTAATATTGTACTATACGATTTGAACTTTTTTGGGAAGGTAGAGCAATTAGTTTACTAAAGGATGTGAAACGAAATTTTTCAAAAATTGCAATTGATCGGAATTGTTGAGAAAATACTAAAAGTTGCATTTTTAACTTTTTTATGTGGGTCTATATTGAAAATTTAAAAAATACGTTTTGTAGATCTGTGACGATTAAACATATTCTGAAAATTTCGTCGAAATCGGTCGACGTTGCAATGACCTACAAACGCTTAAAGAGGGTAAAAATTGCAGATTTTCAAGATTTTTGGCAATCAATTGTGGAAAATTCAGGTGGAAAATGTTTATTTTGCATAAAGATCCGCTGTCTGGTAATAACATGAACGGATTACTGTTCCAAGAGAAACAAGTGTACGTTTCTCAGGGCCGCGGAAGAATTTCAGTTGACACGCGGTTTCGTGACCTTCGACGACAACCATCAGAATTCCCATGGTGCTTTATTCACGCATGTACACGCACACACAATTTAGCATCCTGTACGAATGGCTAACGGTAGACAAATGAACGTTACTTGGCCATTTTCCAAGGAAAGGCGACGCGACGCGACGTTTTGCCTTTTCACATTAAAATCGAGAATTCACAGCACATTCTTTGTTAACTACTACAATATGGAATTTATCCATTTATCTATTTCACATCTGTCGATTCAAGTAAGAAAACGCAATGAAAAACTTTTTGTAACTTACTAAGAATTACTTTATGACCAAATATTATATATACAGTAGCGGACAAAAGTTTAAGACCACTCTAAAGAAGACGATAACTTTTTTAATATTGTACTATACGATTTGAACTTTTTTGGGAAACTAGAGCAATTAGTTTACTAAAGGATGTGAAACGAAATTTTTCAAAAAATTGCAATTGATCGGAATTGTGGAGAAAATACTAAAAGTTGCATTTTTAACTTTTTTATGTGGGCCTATATTGAATATTTAGAATTCAAAATGGAGTAAAATAATCGGAGAACGTGGTTAAAAACGAAATTCAGTATCTTGCAGTTTACTTTGAACAATATACTTTTAAATTAGCTGATTGCAAAACTTAAAAGAAAAACTTCATTAACATTAAACAACCCGAATAATTTTTGTTGAAAATACCCTGCAACCTCTTGTTTGATATACATATTATACTTGTTGGTAAAATGAGGAAGCTGATTGAGAAATAAAAATAAACCATGAAAATCATTTGAAACTACTGAAAACTAATTGTGCAATAGTAATCTCAAAACTATTCGAAGATACTTTATTAACATGTTCCATTAAACAATATCGAGAACACTGTTATATTCAACAGAAATATGTAAAATACCTGAAAAAATTACTCTGGAATGTTCACCGATGAATTATACATACAGCGTGTATGGTTAAAGCGGCACCCATATTGGATATTCGCCGTGATCCGACACTCTAACTAAAACTAACTGTATCTCAAAAGCGAATTCTTTTAAAACCTACTAGAATATCAGCAACCGATCACGTATTATATAAAAATCAATTTTTACGATTCTTTTTCACAATTCCGATCAAATGCATTTTTTCGACATATTTTTCAGACGTCATTTACTAAACTAATTCTTCTAGCCTTACAGAGAAATTGAAGTCGTTTGGTCCATTCATAAAGAAGTTATTCTGATTTAAAGTGTGTTGAATCAGTTATGCTCCTTACTGTACTTGCTTGAACACTGGGAGTTTCATTTAAGAACACTCTGTCGATAAAATTTGATCGATCAATATCCATCGAATAATAAAGCAAGGTCAATTGACTTCGCCGAAGAGAAATATTAAAACCCAAGTTTTTTTTACAGTTAATTAATTGGTTGGAGCAAAAAGCAACATGACATCGAGGGAGTACGTGACATAAACTCGAGGAAAATCGATTCTGTGGTTCGATAGGCGGTGGTCCACTCACTGGTTGTTGGAAAAGCCGACAGATGTTGTTCACTCACCCGACTCGATCACTAATAATCGTTTCGAAGGTCGTTCTACGCGTAAATAGGTCCGGGATAGCGCGATAAGGTCGCGTGTCTCTTCTTGGATCACTGACGCGATTTCTCCGGTAATATCCAGGAAGTAACCAGGGGGGAATGTGCCCGGGGGGTTGAACCGAATGTTCGAACGACTCACCTATCTTCGTGTCTGTACTCTCGCGTCTATCTCCCCGTTTCTCTGTGGTTCCTGGCGGAACGTGTTGTTTGGCCCGGAAACACGATCGAGCAGTGCGGCTCTAGGTATCAGGTGGTACCGTATATATCGAGGACGCGTCCGATCTACCGAGCGACCCGGTGAGAGTGTTAAAACAGACGAGGCGCCTCGCTACGACCCTTTTATACCGAGCTACCTCCACCTCCTTCGTTCTCGTTCGTCGTCCTCTTTCCCGATCCGATTCAGTGTTACGGCTTCGTTCGTGGTCTCCACGTGGCCGCGACACTGCGTTTTCTCCCTTTCTTGAGCGATATGCATTGTAAAGTAAAAACCGTGCCTCCGCCCCCGTCCCCGTCCCCGCCTCTGCCCTGCCGGACGCGGAAACGTCGACGACAATCTCTGATTCGAAACGAAATCGAGATAAACGCCGTGGAATGTCGAAATCAAACGCGTCCTGACGTTCTAGGACGAACACGAGAAGTTCAACTCGAACTTAAATTGAACTTGACCTTGACCTTGAACTTGCATGATCTAGACTTGAACTTGGACAGACCTTGACCTTGACCTTGGCTTTGATCGTGAAGTTGCATTGTTTCTACTTGCACTTGAACTTCAACGTACAGTGGACAACAAAAGTAAGTTAATACTCATATTTTCAATAATGAAATCACGATAACAGTAATATTTAGTCACTTATAATTCAGAAAGCAAAATATCTTCACCCAGCATGAGTTGGCCAATTTATGCTGAAATCGCGCTAGTGGTGAGCGCCACTGACGGCAACTTATTGTTAATGTTGTAATGGCGATGACTTTTTGCTTTCAGGTTCGGGAAAAAACGTCGACGTTGCAAACTTGAAAGGGTGATTTCTCAAGATAAAAGTCTGCTCTATCGCGTGGTATAGTTCGATTTTCCGCTGAACCCTTATTTTTTGAGATAAATTCAAAAATATCCTGAGAAGTTGCTGCAGAAGTGGTCTCTCTGTCTTTAATGATTGTTTACACATGTTTAAACATTCATAATGTATTATTATTAGATGTCACTGTATTCGGGAAAGTCTACAGAACAATTTGCTGCAAAGAACAATTCAATATCTTTTATAATACCATCACAATATTTGTTTAAAGTTGAAAAATATTTTTTTTCTGAAGGTCACGTTTCTCAAGAACTGTTCGTCTAGGTCTAGGAGAAAAGTTAAGGGCAAATTCGGAATCAGCACATAAAACTGTATAAGTACCACCATCACAATGTAATTGTGAAACGGTGTTGGACAGTGTTATTAAACGATACTTTAACTTACTTTTGGCACACCAAATTTTGTATATTTAGTATATAAAGATCAATATCTTGACAAATCTTCAGATCACTATGATAATCGTGATAAATTTTGTTTTCAACATTACCATTAAATATGTAATCTACTTGTTTATTTTTATAAGTGAATAAATATTACTGTTATCGTGATTTCATCATTGAAAATATGAGTATTAATTTACTTTTGTTATCCACTGTAACTTGAGCTAGACATTGGATTTGAGCTTGGACGTTTTCTGCTTGCACTTGAACTTCAACATAACATGCGCTTGAAGTTGCATGATTGCTACTTGTAGTATAGTCATTTGATTCGAAAAAAAAGAGTAATTTTATAGATTTCGATGTGCTCTTTCAGAATTTCAACTTTGCCACCTCGTATCTTTGCCGTTCGCGCCGCCATATTGGAAAAATGACGCCTAGTAGCAGTTTTTTGACAATATCTTCTTTCCGACTGATTTCACGATAAAAAAATTCATATACAAAATTAAACTAGAGAAAATTTCCTACAATTTATGTACTAACAATTTCCACGACGCTATTCCCCCACGTTCGCGCCACGGACCACGGGCCGGTCCGTGACGCGTTTCAGCTCTTCGCACGTGGGCCCCAATGTCCCGATTCGAATCCGATATTGCTAAACATCGGCGAGTTATCGCGGGGCCATTTTTCGTTTTTTCTACATCGGAAAAATGCAGTCACCGTACCCCCTTCAAAGTTTTCACCCCTCCAGGAGCGGCGTGTCTTACCCGGTGACGGGGACGGGGACGGGATAGTTACCTATAGACCTAGCCTGAAACCTGTAACTATCCTATCTCTTTCTATGACACGAGAACCGTTTTGCTGAAGGCAGGGTCTACCCTCGTTTTGCTTTCGATTTGACATAGAATTCCGTCTGCAAAGTTTGCACTGAGATTCAGGGCAAAATATTCACTTTGTAGGATCCGACATAATAGTAGGAAGCGGGTTCTCTCTCTCGTATCGCAAGGAATAGGAATTGGGATTTCTCTCTAAACAAAGAATATATTTTCCAATTAGTTTCATACATCGAAAGTTTTCGTAAAAACAATAAACCTTAGAAGAAGGTTAGCAACGAATAATTTTATTAATAAAAGGTTTTCCCATCAGGCGTCCGGTTTATCTCAACCGTAATCTCCTACTGGGAAAACGATGACGTCTCGGATTCACCCGGTGTCCTTTGTAAGCTCGGCGGACGGCCTTCATGGCCGTCCTCTCCCATTTATCCAGAGAGGCGTCCAGGTGCAACCCTTGTCCTCTCCCGAGCTGCCGGGCGTCCGATAGCATTGCTTCGTACTCTCCCTAAACCTATGGGCGGCCGTGGTCTTACCTTGTCCTCTCCCACAGGCGCAGCAAAAGTGATTTCTCCGCGATAGTCTACCGGTATTTATACTAGTCGTTGTTAACCCTTGTTAGGGCGTTGTTAGGGATTTTAGAAATTTCTCGAACATGCGGCCTTCTAGAATATTCGGTCGAGGCGCGATTCTTTTCTTCATCTCAGGGTAGTGCCGAGGCGTATTGGCGCCCCTGGGGTTATCTCGTTCCTCGTCGCGTTACAACTTTGATTTATTTGAAAAATACCGCAGTAAAACGTACACCCGCGATAATAGGTACATTTATCCTGGTAGAACCACAGGATCTAAGAAACAGCGCGGACTCGAGGGTTTTTCGTGCATCGTTCTACTGGGATTGGGATCGTAGAATGTTTGTGGTCCCCATTGTGTGTCCAGTACTGTAAATTAATTTTCTTCCGATGGTTTATTCTAACGAATATGAATAACACCACGAATCTATATTCATAGACATATACGTATGTCTATAGTATATAGAGTGGTCTTATCGCTAGGACACATAGTTTCCGAGATATAAGCGGAAAACCGAAAAAGGGGACCTTCTACGTGCCTCCCTGCACCCCGCTCACCTTCTAGGAGTGGGGACTTTTAGTACGTTTACTTCCTAACTAGCCCAAACAAAGACCCAAAGTTAAAAATTGTGTTCTTTCCATTTCCCTCTACATCCCCCTTTACGAGCATTCATTGACTGGACTACCATTTGTAACAAAAATGAGCGCGTACAATTTAAAGTAGTGGACATGTTAAAAATATTTAAGGACATCAGTGTATTAGTTTCTACTTAATAGGACATTTAAAAAAGTCCTGTCAAGTTTGAAGATATTTAAAATTAATTATTTATTTATTTAGATTAAATTACATATATACATATATACATTTATTTAGTTGAAGCACCCGTGAACGGTGTCATTACCGCAAGGGAAACGTAAAACTCAATGCTCGATACGCTTCAGTAAATACATACAATGCTTTCATTTGAAAAATTTATTAATCAGAAAATGCCTACATTGAATATTAGTACATATGTATCTACACACCCAGTTTTCATGTATTACAAAGTTAATGAATTGGTAATTACTTTTAAATAAGTATTTAAAAACTTACTTAAAAGGGTGAAATTGATTTGCGAAAGGGCGAATTTGGAAATGTGCAAAACCTGTATATACCAGTTCCGCGACCGTTTTTGCAGAAAGAACTGTCCGGATTTTATGCGACTGGCGAGCTCGGAAGAATCACCGTTTTCCGTCTCGGGTCTCCATCCGCTCGGAATATGGGATTTGGTGTCAGAACGCGTCGAGCAAGTAGTCCGTAGCGTTCGTGAATTAGTAATCAGGATGTGCGTCTGCGATTGGTGCGACGAGCACATTTTCGTATATACACTATAGTATAGTATAGTAGATAGTACACCGGTGACTGCCAGTGGGACAGAGAGAGGAGAAACGATCGGGAGAGTGACTTTCAGGCTTTCAGATGACAGAGGGGGTGTCACAGAGGGGTCTATACATATTACTATAGTACATAGAGCGTATAGAATACCTATAGTGTGAAGGAAAAAGGGAACGAGCCAAGCCACAAGCTCAAAAGATCCAACGGCGCGGCGCGGCCGAGAGAGGAAGAAACGATGATGAGATGAAAAATTGAAAGAGAAAGTAAAAACGAGAAACAGAGAGCAAAGAAAGGGAGAGAAAGGCTCGTGTAACCGATCAGTGGAGAATGAAACGAAGAAACGCGAAGAAAGATGGTACATACTTACAAGCGGGGACCAAAAATTTATTCTAAAATTTTCTACGATCAACATCATTGATAAAAAGTTAATTATTATTGAAATATAAGATTAACAGAAAATACAAAGAAAAAGATCGAAGAACAAAATGATTAGAAAATATCTATTTTTTCACGTTTCCGTTATAAAGAACCAGTTAGCGTAGAAACATTTTAATCCTCCTCGATAACTGTCCTCGATTATGAAAACTATTTCGATTACTCAATGGATTTCTGGATGAAAGACGTTCATTTCGATTGCTTATACGTAACAGTTATCGATAACAGACATTTATTTCAATCGCTCATAACTAGACTGCGGATCTTTATGCAAAATAAAAATGTTTTCCATTGATTGTGAGAAGCAGTAATAACATAAAAATTGATTTCATCCTTGATGACCTTGTTACGTTAAAAGCAACATTACTACATCCTTGAATTTTTAAAATCTTTTACTATTTTATATTTCGCACAACCAATTTATTCATAAATGCATAAAGATCCGCAATCTACTCATAACAGTTAACGATGATCGAATTTCGGTTGTTTGTAACAATTATAGATGATCGAATTCTTTTCATTTGCTTATAATTATGCAGAAAATCAAGTCCAATTATATGTTCTTCATAAAGCTAACTATAATTTCATTTATCCAATAGATTTAATCGATATTAAATAATTAACCCTGTCAATTTTTTGTACACGTCATGCAGTACATCCTTCCAAGATGTTGAGAAAACTTGAAAAACGCAGAGATTTGTTTGACTGACTGTCTATGCAACCTAATCGAGCCTACACGCTCGATTATACAGGGTGAGTGAAGGATTGATAATGAAATTGAAAAATTGAAGTTGAAAATGAAATTAATGTTAGCGTTTACTTGTGTAACGTCTTTGTTTTTACGACAGTAATGGTGTTTTAGAGTTATTTAAATCGAAATATCTCGTGAACTATTAACTTTTCGACATACATAGGTTAGTACTTTTTTATAACGAATGTCCAGTTGCGTCGATTGATGTATTTAAAAAATCCTCATTCGATTAAAAAAAATTTCGATGACCTTGAAATCTTATAAAAAAATGACCTCGCAAATTGTTTCCCTTACACCGCTACATGTGGCCCTTCAAACAGTGTAATTTTGTCCGAAGAAGTTTTTTTGTACAACGGAAAGTAACGGAGATATTGAAGTGTTCTGTTTCTTCGGACTCACCCTGTAGAACACAGATTCTCCGACAGACGTGTTCATTCTTTATTTATTACATGTAATAAACACTGCCGCTCCACTTCTACTCTCATTACCCTCGATCATTTTCATTATCGACGTGATTTCATTGCCGCGATCGCTGCGAACACGAAGAGGAAAGAGAACCCGATTTATCGGAAAAAACAACCAAAACAAACTTCCGCGGCAATGGTACTCAGCTGTATTCCAATACCGGTACCGAAGCGAACCGGTGCGGTGTCGGAAACGGATAAAGAAGATTAAGTTGAATAATGGTCGCGGAGCCACCTCGAAACGTGAAATCGTGCGACCGGTAGACTAGAAATAAGTATGCCTGACAAAAATCCAATCGCTTCGAGGCGGTCGCGGTCGCGGTCGCGGTCGCGGTCGTTTCATGTTGAACGGATGCTGAAGACAAGTTAGTTAGAACATGCTGGAACCAAACGAGAAAAAGCTGGAAGGTGTAAAAGTAGGGAAAATGGGGAGAGGGAGATGGTAAAAGCTAATACGCGTAAATCGTTCGACGCTACGTGGTTCATGCTGACATTCCTCGCCATGTCATTCACTCCAGGAATGTCATTCATTATTCATCGATCGAGTGAGAATCTACTGCCCCCAAATTCCCTTGCTGAAAACTCAAATTCGTACATATGGATACTTATCTGTTAAAAAAATACACCATAGTTCGAACACGAGAGTTCCAGCTTGTATTTATTTATTAGAAGATTTTTCAGGTAACAAAGAATTTTCAGATTAATTGAATTCGGTTCAACCCACGGACCAAAAATAACAATTATTCCAAAATTTTATTCTGAAAATCATGAATAAAAAGCTGATTATTATTATAAACAACAAATAGGACTTTTGAGAGATGCTTTCGAGAAGGCGCATCCCGCACCCCTGCAATCCTGACAACGGAAACGGAAACGGGTCTACCACCTTCAAAAATAATTTTTGTCACGATATAATATAAATGCAAGTTTTATAAGAATAATTAGCAGGGAATTTTTGTTCTCTCTGTCGTACACTTTTTGGGTCAATGGGCCAATTCGGTCCAAACCCAGAACCGAATACTAATTTCATATTACATATCCCGTATTCCAAGGAATTCGAAGCAGACATATTTGAAATTGCTAGTTGAAATAACATATTCTACAGGGTGAGTCCGAAGAAACAGAACACCAAAATATCTCCGTTACTTTTCGTTCTACAAAAAAACTTCTTCCGACAAAGTTACACTGTTTGGAGGGCCACATGTAACGGTGTAAGGGAAAAAATTTTCGAGGTCATTTTTTAATGAGATTTCAAGGTCATCGATATTTTTTTAATGGAATTACGTATTTTTTTATACATCAATCGATGCAACTAGACATTCGTTATAAAAAGGTACTCAAATTAATTGGATGCCAAACAGCTTTCGGTATTTTTATTTACTTACACCGACGTCAACTTATATGGTGTCGCGTTGTAAGGAATAGATCTCAATCTTTAACCCTTTGTACTCCGAATTGTTCTTCAATTTTATTGCCAACAACTCCCTACTATTATACAATTTTAAATGTTTTATTTGAAATTTACTTCAAAGAACAGGCAAAGTTGTTCAAAGAACAGTTTTCTTCACTGCTACTTGTTTTAAACAATTTGGTTTATTAATTATATCAAATATAGTTCTCAAACCCCAAACTTGTTGTAATTCATATTTGTAGAATTTATATTTGTTTTTAACTAAAAAATACGACTTACATATATGTATAAATAAAGGAAAAACTAAATGTTATGAATAAAATATACAATAAAATATAAAAACACGTTTCATTTACATTTTCCTTTCTCCGATGTCGAGTCACACTCGACAAAGAAGTGGAAAGGATTATGTTTATGGTATTTTTGATCGTGAAAAAAATTTCTGAAAAAAACATTTGAATTACATGTAACTTTTTAAAGATAGAGTATCATCGATTGGTTGAAGTGAAGCATTTAAGCGCCGGGTCTGTATCTCTATGGACAGGCTGACGGCTGACCCACTGGCAGCAGCAGGTTGCTCTTACTCCAGGTTGCTGCTACCGACCCGGTTCGGCCAATTGTCCGGGCCCGGACCCGGACCCTCCTGCCCATTCTGGGAGAATGATGCAGAAGGCGGGGAAGGCTAACATACTACCACCTGACACTGCTGGCGCAGGTGCTCTCCAGTCTCCAGACATGGCGGCTTCGGGGAGTATCTGTGTCGGATATGCAAAAGCAAAGAATTGACTTTGTTAGACTTTAGACTATGTACACTTATAGATCTGGCTTCAAATATCATGCCTTGTTCCAAGATTACATCGTCTAACAGATGACGGATGCGGGCAAAGTGCTATACAGGGTGTTGCTAGCAGGTGTTGCCCGTCGGAGAGGCTAGTACGCCGGCGTGACTGCAGCGCCATTTGACGGGCAACATGCGACGGGCAACATGCAGCCGAATATTGCAAAACCATTGCTCAGAAACGTAAAAGAACGACTTTTGAGGCAAACAGCGATGTAGATTGATCTTTCATCTGGCGATTTTGACTACTAAAAACCCCCGTCTTTGCATTATTGAGAGGTCAGAGGTCAATTTCCGGACCCTTGCAATTCTCGTGTGCGTATACGTGGTCTAGCGGTGTGTAAGTGTACTCTAGCGGTGTGCGAGTGTTCACGCGCGACCGTCAACTGCTAGGAGACGGCCCCCTTGGATTTTTAATTGTTAATAACTAAATAACGAAGCCGAAATCGCAACTATTTTTTCCATTCTTCATTTTCGTCTTATATTATTCGTCTGTATATTTACATATCTGTATATTTACATATTTACATATCATATTTCGTCTGTATATTTACATATCTATATGTATATGTATTATAAAATTATCATAAATCGACCTGTATACATATATAATTCACAGTGTACAAATACACGTATAATTTTAGTAGATTGCTGAATACACAAGACCTTTCGATTTCTAAAGCGACCAGTTGCGTGCAGTTGCGTCCGCGTCGTCGTCGCGGCAGTATTGAAAGTGGGGCTGAGGCTGAGGTTACGTCGTTATATTTGAACTTTCCTCGGTTCTCCCTTCCACAAATAATGTTGTGATGTTATTGGCGAAACAAGATAGTGCATAAAGTCCAATAAAGTGCGAGGAGTCGCCTGCGACATTCTTCTACGGTTTGGAAAAAATACGGTACGTTTATTTCTATCAATACACATTTCTCCATAAGATAATTTCAGATCATTTAGATCTCCCCATTGTATTTTCATTACCTTGTACTTTTTTCTTATTATCTCGTATTCGAACCTTAAACTATGAAAACAGGAACGTATATCGTATTCCAAAATAATATTAATTTTATACATTAATATTGTTATAAACAATCGACTAAATTATTATTGACTGCATATTGTTGCACTGTAAAAACAACCTAAAGAATAATTGTGTAATGTTAAATTTATTAGGTGTGAATGTTGAATGTACATGGTAAAGAAACATTTGTAGGTACTGGGATTATTGTTTATTATTACAAGTACGCGTTAGGACTTGTTTGTGAAACTTTTAATAATGTAAAAGAGGCCTCGGAAAATATAGCTTAGAAAAAATATTGTGCTTGATGTTTTGATGAGATCACTACTTCAATGTCACCTTCAGAATTTTAAATCAAATCATTCACATACATATATTAAATAGCTCTGTCTACATCCATATTAATAAACTGCAGATCTTTATGCATTTACGAAGAAGTTGGTTGGACAAAGTATAAAACGGTAAAGATTAATGTAACAAAGTCGTATAAAATCAATTTTTATGTTATTCCTGCTTCTCACAATCGATGCAAAACATTTTTATTTTGTATAAATATCTGTAGTCTAACTATGGTATCGGTTGTTTTCGATCGGAGATTCGCGATCACCTAGTATTAGTCTCACTAATCATTTTCATTTCAGTACTCATTTCTAAATACTTTGTTTGTCTTGTTTACTATAATTCCTTAGAAATTTACAACTTCTTATAATATTCGCTACAATAAAATGATAAAATGATGTAACGCTTTTACCTCCAGTATTGTAAATTTTAAAAATTTGATTAGGTATCCATACTTTCTTACATATCAAAAAAATTCTTGTGCCTTGAGTGAATGGCTATGACCTTGAGTAGTATGTACATAAATTAAAAATGATCATTATATTCTCGTGCAAGCATATATCTTTAAACAATGGTACTTTCTGTTAAAACACTTGTAAGTAGCAAGATTGCAGATCTTTATGCATTTATGGCTTCTGAAAATGTTCAAAGAATGGTAGAATATAAAATTCGACAAAATTTAACATGATTTTTATTCATTTCAGATCTACAAAAACTACTACTATTGAAAATAAGATTTTATTTGATTCCATTGTCTTGAAATTCATCTACATAAACATTCGTGGTCTACTTATAACCGTTTTTCATCATTGAACGTTTCGTACATATAATAATATTATATGTACGAGATATGCGTAGATATAAATCGCATGTAGATTAGACTGTTAGGATTATCATTGAAAAGTCAGGAGTGAAAATGGAATACAGTGGATTCCGGTTAATGTGGAACGATCTTTTCATACGTTCCATTGTACACGCATAAACTTAAATATATTGTGATTATCATAATAGAAATATGTTTTCTAGGTCTTGTTTGAATAAGACATAATTTGGTGGGAACGTCGACGCATCAATTTCATGCCATGGCTACCTTAGTAACCAATATCAGATTTAGTACCACCTTTCATTCCATTTATGCAACCGCGATTAGAGCATTGTCTACCAATGCAATGCTAAATCCCAAAGATGACGCGAAGGAAGTGATACTGAAATACTTGGACGGAAAAGATAACGGCATTGTAGTATTAGGATTGAATCGGCCAGCTAGTCGCAACGCTTTCGGAAAGACTTTAGTGAACCAACTGAACGAAGCTATCTCTTGCATTAGAGAAGACAACAAGTTACGAGTATTAATTATCCGCAGTTTGGTTCCAAAAATATTTTGTGCTGGTGCCGATTTACGAGAAAGACAAAAGATGGATAATTCAGAAGTTTCCACATTTGTTTCTTCGTTGAGAGACATTATGAACAACATAGAATCGCTACCGACTCCAGTGATATCTGCTATAGATGGTATAGCATTGGGCGGAGGGCTAGAACTGGCACTGGCTACCGATATCAGAGTTGCATCGTCGGAAGCTAAGATGGGTCTTGTAGAAACAAAATTAGCTATTATGCCAGGAGCCGGTGGGACGCAACGACTCCCAAGGATAGTTGGACCTGCTAAAGCAAAAGAACTGATTTATACAGCACGTGTATTAGACGGTGACCATGCTATGAAAATCGGTCTTGTTAACGAAGTTGTTTCTCAAAACAAAGACGGAGACGCCGCTTATCAAACAGCTTTATCCATCGCTAGGGAAATATTGCCTAATGGACCGATCGGAGTAAAGTATGTATTACGCGACAAAGATACCAGTTACCGTGCCCCACCCAGTTACCAGATGCAAAACTATTCTTCAAAATAAAATTGATGTTTCCCTTTCGTATACAGGGTGATTCATTACTACCTAGATTTTCGTCATTATTATTGTTTGTAGCGAAGAATGTTTATATAATGCTAAGAAACTGTGATACACCAGAGTTAATAAAATAACGATTTCTTTTTGTTGTATGTAACAGAAGTATTATTATATAAAATACATAAATAAAATAGTATATTAAATCGTATGTATTAAAAGAAACTGATTATCAGAAATTTCTTGTGTCTGGTAAATAAGGCCAAAACTTCAGATTAAACCTTCTATTTATTATTATTAATTAAAACTTCGTTAACCCTTGGCACTCCTTTGTCGAGTGTGACTTGACTAGACGTCAGAGAAAGCAAAATGTAAATAAAACGGATTTTTATATGTATTTGGTTCTTCTTCATTTATGTAGATTCTTATTTTTTAGTTAAAGACAAATGGAAGTTCCACAAATATAAACTATAACAAAGTTTGAGAGCTATATTTAATATAATAAGTGAACAAAATTGTTTAAAACAATTAGCAGTCCCTTGAAATAACAAAAAAACACTTAAAATAGTAAGATGTTGTTGGCAGCAACATTGAAAAATAATTCCGAGTGCAAGGGTTAATATTTCTTTTGCTTTTTAATAAAATCGTCGAGAAAAATTTGACGATACAGAAAACAGGTTGTTAATCAATCGTTTATCACAAATAATGCAAAATAAATTACAGAATGATTTCAAATTAATAAAATCGTTATTAAATATTTGGTAACTGGTATTTACCCTATTGTTATATTCATATTTTATATTACAAAACTGTGTAGGTGTAATTTAAAACAGTAAAACATTAGAGGAATTTAAAAATACTGCTACATAATTTTAATTCCAGTTTATTGCAATTCGAGTAGAAAATCTTTATTTTGCGTAAAGATTCGCTTTCTAATTGTATCGTATAATATTTACCGAATTGTATTGATCAATATTCAATTTAATTTATATTTCAGAGTATCGAAAGTAGCAATATCAAACGGCCTCGAGTTACCTATCGCGGATGGACTTGAAATTGAGAAACAATGTTACAGTCAGATCTTGGATACGAAAGATAGAGTTGAAGGACTCGCGGCGTTTGTGTCGAAACGAGTGCCTGTTTATCAAGGCATGTAAACATCGAAACTCTGTGTGCAACACAGTTTTACAGTACCTTTACGCTTAATCGAGGTGTCAAGAAGATGCAGTTCTTTACTGATAATGATTAACATGTACGACACGATTTTCTTCTACAACATAGTGATACGACTAACTTTAATATAGTATATCGAAATTAAGAGAAATGTTTATATATGGTTTTATATATGGTTTATATAGTGGTTTTGTAATTTACCATTATCTTAAGAGAACCACTGTATGTCACCTGTATTTCTTATGAAACTGACCTTTTATATTCATGTTTTTGTTATTGTTAAAACACATATATATTTTATATGAATAGTTTATACAGAATGTTACATATGTGCCTGCGGGGGAAGGGGGGATATACATTTTTATCAAAATAAAATAATTATATTTGTAATACTGTTTTCTATTGCACTATTACTCTTACACATCTAGCTCATAAGAAAATAGAAATATAAAAAGATTTATATATATATATATATATATATATATATATATATGTATATATACACTATATATTTCTTTTTACAACATTCATAAAACACCACAAGAACGTGTAAACAGTATCTAAAACTAAGACCAACTCTCAGACCTTAAGACGAAAGAAAATATTCATTCATCGAATAAAGCATCATCTGAACATATCTTAAATGTTATTGCATTAATGGCAAGACAACACTTTTTCATTTGACTTTGAAAATGTACAATTATTTACAAAGTTCTTGTTTCACGATAATGGATTTAAAATGTCAACACCCCGGAATGTGTAGCGATACAACAGTAAAAACAAAATGATGTATCATCACGTAAAATATATCTTATGAGTTTTAAGTAAAACATGAATATTCGATATATGTATTATGCACAGTGCATGGGAACAGAGAATTGTTCTTTCTCTTTGTTTTCTTTAACGAGTGCCATAAGAACGTTAAGTTGATTGATTGTATCTTCTGGACAAGCGACACGATGTCCAACAGTTAGGTCACTCTCATAAATTTCATAATCATTACCACCTTCTGTTGTTTTGTCACCAAAGAAATGGATTTCATTATAGCCCTGAACGTGTCTAAGACAGTACGTTTTATCCCAGCCAACAGGAAACACATCGAAGGATATTTGACCTCCTGCACATGCAAAGTAGTAGAATAGTGTTTTATATACTTGATAATTTACTTGGATAAAATCGATTAGTCTTTCTTCTCAATGTATAAAACTTAACTACATAAAGTAGAAATGGTTTATAACGTAATCTAATACTTCTTTGAACAATAAGACTGTACAAATTTCAGTTAAATAATTGTTATTTGCGTGAATGAAACATTTTATCAAACGCTAAAATATCGTACGTTTGAAGAAATTTGGTATTCAGTGTAAGAGTGTAAGATTAAAACAAGAACGGCACTTTTTTCAAGTTATTTAAAGTCAACTTAGTCAACTTAGATACTCTATTTATTGTCTCTATACTCTACTTAGATAGTCTACTTATTGTCAGTTAAAACATTTGGCACCAAATGTAACATGTTTAATTATTTTATTTAACACACTGCGAATTTGAGACATTAATTGTTTATGTATTGTAGAGAGAGAGAGAGAGAGAAGAATGTAATAGACAATTGAAATTTCTACAATCCATAATGTGTTAATGATAAAGGTGATACACAATAAAATAAATACAAATTTGAATAGTAGTTACCAATGCTATATGTTAAAGCCAGGTCTGGAAATTCTTTCTTAATAGCCTGAATGAATTTCTGTCGAACTTGATTCTCAGCATCGTATTCAAAAAACTGAATACGTTCTTCTTTTGTACAATTGCGACCAACTGGCGATACGTTTAACATTCCAGTTCTGAATTCTATAAAAGTTCCTCGTTTGAAAGGCAGGCGCAATTCGGATATGTACTTTAAGCAAAAGTTTATCAAATCTTGTAACGCGTCTTCGCCTATAATACTTTGAATTGTCTGAAACAAAAAATTGGGGAATTCAAAAACAAAAACTAATATGCACATGTATACTACAATTAAACTCGTAGAGTATTAACCCTTTGCGAGTTCAATGAAAATTGTAATTTCGAGATATATTTTTTACCTCAGTTGGTAATTTTTTACCATCCTTAAAAGCAATCAGCCCATTTTCTGCAAAGATATACTTGTACTTTTCAAACATACTTCCACCACCCAGCTGCTCCTTTAGTTTGACTAGATCCGATCCTCCGACAACAGCTATATCAAATTCCTTACGCACTTTTTCCAATAGAAATTTCTCTATGTTTCGTTTAATTGGCTGTTAAGAAAGTTTAAATTTATTTAAAAGATATGTGATCACCGAAAAATAATTTTAATCATATAAAGATTAATAATGGGAATAAAAAGTAGCAACACTTATGAGTAATTTGAACATATTTTGCTGCACTTAGCTATTTCACTGTATTATATTGTAGCAAATAAAAACACAAAATAATAGATAAATTGAATGGTACACAGTGGATCTTTAAGCAAAATAAAAAATTTCTACCTGGATTGTAACATACTGGAATGAAATAGAAATTTGTTTTTTTTCTTAATACATATGTATTGTTACGGATGACGAACAGGTGTTCAATATCATCTCTGGCAGGAACCGTCCTAGATAAACGAACAAAGCTACCCTAGATAAATTTACATAACTGTTTAGTTTAGTTTAGTTTAGGGCCCAAACATGTGCACGACCAACTGGTCGTTGACAAAATACGAATGTTCACTGAAGGGTACTGTCAAGTACCACCCGTCATTACAGGGATGTATAAACAATTGTTTTAAATTGGCAAACTTTCTATACATCTCATACGAATGAAAAATACCTGTCTAGGATCGGTAAGCGTGCCGTCGATGTCAAATAAACATATTATCTTCTTGGACATACTGGAATAATTTTCTCCGACAATTTACTCTGAAACACAAATTTTCACTTTAGTCTTATAATCTTCGGTATACCTGTATATTGACTGCTTATAATATCTTATACTTAAATACAAAAATATTGAGAATGTAATGTACATATAGATTAACTGAGAAACCTCTGTTTCATCAATTTAATTGTTAAAAAAAGGATGATACAAAGTGACTGAATAATATACTGTACTGTAAGTCACGTGCAGGGCATTTCCCAATTCCCATTCCAATCATTATATATATATTAACATTCCCCCTCCATATATAACGTCCCCATTCCCCATTCTTACTGACAGATTTGAAACGTCTTCCAAAATCAAAGGACTCGATAAAAATCGAGCACATAAAATAATGTCCGAAAATATAGTATTCTAAGAAATTTTAATAAAACAGAACATAAAAACATTTAAATAAATATTTAGATGTGATATGTACTCCTTCTTCACTGAGCCCACAATTTCGATTTATAAAAGAAATGAAAATGTTCAAATTGACGAACAAAAGGAAATGACAATCAGACAACATGTAATCAGACAAAATGTAAAAAGTTTAAAAAGATCAATTTTCAAATAAAATCGACAATCCGGCGAATAGACTATAACCTATACTAAAAAAGAACTAATGTAAAAAAAAACATTAGTGGAACCATATTGAATGTTTCATTCAATATGTTCGAATCGACACAAATTTCTTCTGTTTTCGTCAATTTTTCAATTAGTTCAGTACTGTAAAAAGTAATTTGAAAAAAGAAGATACAGACGATACTGAAGTAGATACTGGTCGATACGTGGCCGGTTTGACGTACTGTCTGTATTTAGTCTGGTGCAGTCTGGTGGTCTGTCGTTTCGTCATTTGTCCTATCTGTTCAATCAACAATGCTGGAGAGAATTTCGCCAAATAAATTATATCGTCTTATCTTTCTTATCTTATTTGATTTGCGCAAATTAAACGCAAACGTTGCCACCCATAAAAATGCTGTATTACTTTTGGGTAATAATTTATTTTTTTCTCATCTCGAATAATAATTCGAGAGATTATCTTTCTATTTACAGTATATTTGTTTATATTTATATTTATTCTTGCAATAAATATAATGTATATATGTATTTATAAATATTTATGTATACTGAATTACCTTTTATATAAATATTTTTTGGTATAAAAATTCTGTATTTACAATGTTTACTTTTTTTAAATCAATGAAATTGTATATACATGTAAGACTTACGACTAGACTGCGGATCTTTATGTATTTATGGCTTTTGAAAATTAAAAAAAAATGCTAGAATATATCCTTTGACAGAATTTAGTGAAATTTTGATATATTTCAGATCTACAAAGGAACTACTAATGAAAATAATATTTTACTTGGTTCCCCTTTCTTAAAATTTATCTACAAAAATTGAGAATTGCATAAACATCAGCAGTCTAGTTGTGACATAAATAAATATCAATTTTTAATTTACATGTAACTCCAATTCGAATGTAGCCGATGATGGAGGATTTGAAATGCGCTCCTACTTAAATAAAATTAGCCAAACGCCTCATTTGGATCAGTTGGCAAAGGAAAGCTTATTGTTTAACAATGCATACACATCGGTTAGCAGCTGTTCTCCTAGGTATAATTTCATTTGTTTTCTTAGTTTTTACAGTGATATTTTATCGTTTTAGTACATATAAATTATTTTTAAATTTCAGTCGGTCATCTCTGCTAACTGGTTTACCGAGTCATCAAAATGGAATGTATGGTCTTCATCATGGAATTCATCATTTTAATTCCTTTGATGATGTTCAAAGTTTGCCAAAATTATTAAAAAGGAATAGTATACGAACAGGTATGTATATTTAAAATAAATAGTAATTGAACTAATTTTATGAAATAATATTATATGTAGTTTAATTAGAATAATATTTCTCAGGCTATACTTTTATAATAATGAAATAAGATATTTGAAAATGAAGATTAGACTGCGGATGTTCATGCAATTTTCAATTTTTGTAGACAAATTTTAAGAAAGCGGTGCCAAATAAAATTTTATTTTCACGAGTAATAGCATTAGCAGTGGTAATGATTGCGGAGAAAGAAGAAGACATGAAGATGATGCTAAAAAGGCTTAAAACATACCTGGGAAGGAAAAAGCTAGTATTAAATGCACAAAAGTCAAAGATGATGGTGTTTGGTAAAGGTAGAGGGAGCAAGAAGAAGAGGGAGTGGAAGTGGAGAGAAGAAGAAATTGAGGAAGTGCAAGAATTTAAATATTTGGGGGTAAAATTGCAGAGGAATGGGGACATAACGGGGCATGTTAAAGAAAGAGCGAAACTAGCAAATATGGTATTAGGACAACTGTGGGGCATAGGTGAAAGATTGTTTAGGGATGAATTTAGAAAAAGAATGATTCTGTTTGATGTTCTAGTAGAAGGGATAATGATGTATGGGCAGAAATATTTGGGTGGAAGGAAAGGGAGGAACTGGAGAGGGTGCAAACAAAATACATCAAATGGTGCCTGAAACTGGACAGAACAACACCAGATTACATGGTACTGGGAGAAACCATGAGAGAGAAGATACAAATCACAGCAGCAGAGAAAGCATTAAGATTCGAAGAAAGAGTGGAGGGATCAGAAGGAAGAGTTCTGGTGAAAGAACACCTGAGGGAAAGAGAAAAGATGTGGGAGATAACAAGAAATAGCAAAGAAAGGACGGAGTACCTAAATGACAAGGGATACAGTCAAGCGGGAATAGAAAAAGAAAGAAGGGAAGGAAAAGAAACTATGACAATTATCGAGACCCTGAAGGAGAAGGATAGACAAATGCAGGGACAGTGGCAATATAATAAAATAATGGCATCTAAGTTCTGTGATAGATATAAATATATATATGAAGCTAGGGTACCAAAGTATCTAGAGGAGAAAGGAGAAGGAGACATTCAGAGCCTAATGGTGAGAGCAAGATGCGGAAATATGGAAGAAGGGAATAAATACTGGAGAAAGGAGGAACAGAGAATGTGCGCGATATGTGAGAGACATCTGGGGAAACTAAAACACCTGGCAGAAGACTGTGAAGAAAGAATTAACATAAGTATAGAAAAGATAGTACATGAGAAAAGAGTGGGAGAAACAGTAGAATGGCTTAGAAGTATAAAGAAAAAAGGAAAAAAATAATCAAAAGGAGAGAGAAAGAGAGAGAGAGAGAGAGGGAGACAACATTACTATAGAATATAGACTATACTCTATAGACAATAAGACATTTGATGTGGCACGGGATATGGATGGATGAGTGGAGGAACAGATGGATGGAGGAATAGAGGGATGAATGACTTAGAGATCTGTAATCCAAGTCCAATTCTTGGCCGCGAGGTTGAAATAAATAAATACTACTAATAGCATTAGCAGAGATCCAAAATAAATAAAAATCGTGCTAAATTCTGTTGAACTTAATACTTCAGCATTTTTAAAAAATTTTTATAAGTCATAAATGCATAAAGATCTGCAGTCTAATGATGATAAATGTTGTTATTATTCCAACAATTATACTATAAACAGATCGTTTTTAATTTAGACTTTCTTCCGCCCGAAGAAACCAAAAAAGATAATTAGAGTACTTATTAATAACAAATCTGAAAACTTCTAAATTGTATTCAACATATTTTTTTAGGTATTATTGGTAAGAAGCATGTTGGTCCAGAGAACGTATACCCATTTGATTTTTCGCAAACGGAAGAAAACAATTCGATCCTTCAAGTTGGCCGTAATATCACCAAAATCAAGCTTTTAGTCCGGGAGTTTCTGTCTTATAATAAAACACAGTATGCAATCAAACTATGAATTTCCTTTTTAGAGAAATACTATAAATATTTTTCAATTTTTAGGCCTTTCTTTCTATATGTTGCATTTCACGATCCTCATCGATGCGGCCACACTCACCCAGAATATGGAAATTTCTGTGAAAAATTTGGAAACGGCGATGTCGGTATGGGTAGTATTCCTGATTGGAACCCGATATATTACCAATGGGATCAAGTGAAAGTTCCTTACTTTGTTCAAAATACAGAAGCTGCGAGGCGAGATATCGCTGCTCAGTATACAACGATAACTCGTTTAGATCAAGGTATGAATAGAAAATAACATTTCATAAACTATATTAATTTAAGGCTAATGTCATTTCATTTCATCAATATTTATTAATAACTTATCATTTATCAACAGTGTAAGGTATATAGATCAGGGCTTCAATGAAACTGTAAACTTTTAAATGATTTCTTTTCTGTTTTAAGTTAACTTTGTACATTTGTAACACTTCAATTCTATTATAAAAGTTCAATTTTAACAATTATTTTATACTTGATTAATAAAAGTTTCAAAGAAATATTTATTTCCTAACAGATGTGTTTTAAAGTAAAGTATAAAAGTTTAAACTACTTTTCACTTACTTAACATACTTGGCATTATTCAAGGAATTGAAAACGAGTTAAATATACATAGATGAGTAAGTAAGTCGTGATTTTCATGTAATTATTTTATTCTACTGTTACGCGTTCTTACGTAAACTTATGTATTTACATAGTATACGTTCAGTGTTCAGCATTTAGTTTTAGAATTTAGAATCGTAAAGATATATTTGCTTTTCGTCCCATTATATTCACAAAGTACTTAAACTTTTTCAAAGCAGAATAACTGTTACTGTCCAACTGGAACTTTTTCCCATTTCTCAGAAAAAGTAAAAATTTTCTATTTATACATACATACATATATGGAGTAAAAGTTTCAGTGGATTTACAACTGTTTTCTTAGAACAGAAAAGTTAAAAGTGAAAAAGTAACTGTTATACCAGAACCAATTGCAAAATTTAACAGTTTCCTTCAAGCCCTGGTATAGATATTACTTTAAAAGATTTGAAATCTTCAAGGTGTGGGTTTAGTTCTAAAGGAACTCGAAGATGCTGGTTTTAAAAATAATACATTAGTTATGTACACATCGGACAATGGTATACCATTTCCAAATGGTCGAACAAATCTACACGATCCAGGTATTATCAAACATACTTCGTACAAGGTATGAATATCATAAACTCTTTTCTTCGAAGCTGTGGTAGTTATCGACTTAATTTTCTTCTTAATTAAATGGGACGGAAGAGCTGATTATTTGGTATGCAAGAGTTTATCTTAAACCTGGCCCTTCAACTTCGTTTTATGCAATGTCATATTCATTTTTTTTCTGTTCACATAGCTCTTGTCAAACCGAATAACTTTTACTCAAAGTGTTTTCTGTTATTATTAGTAGATGTAAATTGATTAAATAGTAGAAGCATTAGAAGAATTTGAAACTATTGTTACATATATTGTTTTCAACCTATTAAACATATTTTGAAAGAAAATAAATTTTTAATTCACTCCGCTTTGTTACGATGCAGATAGAAAATGTTTATTTTGCATAAAGATCCACATATTCTACTAAAAAAGAGAAACGGAGTTTCTTTTTCCCTGGCAGCCATTGTTAGACAATTTCTGAATACGCCAAAATATTAATCTCCTTGTTACATTTAGTCTAAAAAAAGAATTAAGCTGATAACCGCCATTATGTCAGGATAAACAGTTTGTAACAGCACGCATTGTACATATTGGAGAAGAAAAGAAGTTTTGGTAGATTTGAAAATAGTTGTTATACAGTACAGATAATGAACTTTCAGGTTTGGCAGAACCTATGATGATTAGATCACCAATCCCTGAACACAGAAAAAATGTTGTAACGTACAGTTTAACATCGTTATTGGATATTGTACCAACGTTATTAGATTGGTTTAACATACCCTATGCGAATCAATCTTCAACTGACACAAACGGAAATTCTTCTCCAGAATTAATGGGAAAATCACTCCTTCCGCTTCTCGATCAAGGTAACTCGAAAAGATAGATTGTTCCATCTTTGTTGTTCAAGTATTCCTAACATTTCTTTATTGTGTATTTGTACATGTAGAGCCGGTTGAAAATGACACTGCTGTTTTTGCTAGTCAAACACATCATGAGATTACTATGTATTACCCCATGCGAGCTATCAGAACTAAGAGATACAAGCTAATACATAATATTAATTACAAAATGCCATTTCCTGTTGACCAGGATCTCTTTGTATCACCAAGTTTTCAGGTAATCTGAAAAAAGAAAAGAAAATGAAATTATGAATGCTAAACAGATATTCCTTATTTTCAATTAAAACGAAAAGTAATACAGTCGAACCTTGATAACTCGAATCTCAAGGGAAGAACTAAAATCTTCAAGTTACAGAGGTTTCAATTTACAGGGGATTGTACGAGTGTTAGTAATTTGCTGATTGTAATATATAGTTTTAAAGAAAGAAAGGTTCTATTTTTTGGAGACGAGGTAATTATTATATGCATATAGTAAATATAATCAACTAGGCTCTTACACGTTACTATTACATATTAAAAACATCTGTGATTTCACTCTGTGTCAATGAATTAACAGATTGTTGAACAATGGTATCTTCAATGATAACTAAAGTAGAGAATACATTTTCTTCGACATAGCATCTTTCTACGAAACTTTGTAAAACATTTACTGCTGATTTATAGAGGTTTTTAAAATGCAGTAGAAGGTAATGAACAAAATTTTCGTCTTATAGAGGTTCTACTGTATTTGCACAGCATGCCAGAAGCTATAGGAACACTGTGTCCATAAATTGTATTTCTATTTGTTTTATTTTGAAAGGATCTTCTAAATAGAACTAGAGGCAATCAACCGCTTAAGTGGTACAAAACTTTAAAGAGTTATTACGAAAGACCAGAATGGGAGCTTTACGACCTTAAGTATGATCCAGAGGAACGAAATAATATTGTTTCTAAGCAATCTATCAAGGTAAATGTAAGCAGTCTTGTTATTTTTATCCATTAAATTGAAATAAGATTAAAAGTTTAAAAATGGTAAAAGTAACGATTACAACTTAAATATGCATATTTCAGAACATATTGACACATCTAAAAGACAGATTATTCAAATGGCAAAAAGTAACAAAAGATCCATGGCTTTGCGCACCAAGCGGAGTTTTAATTCAAGACGAGGATAAAAATCCTCGGTGTATGTCACTTGAAAATTCTCTCTAGAAGTGGCTAGAGATTATAAATAAATTTAACTTGTTGAAAATAATGAAGTTAAATACATATCATTTTTATCTGTATACAATTTGCGATACAAACATTTTCCAATATTTATATCAGTTTCATGGAACTTTCTATATATATACACAAGATGAGGCGCTAGAAACAGGCCACCTGAATTACTCGGCTGCTATTGGTGTTAGGAAGAAATGCATCAGATGTAACTTGCTTGGTTTCGAGGGGTCATTAATCTGATGTTAGTAGCTTTTTTGTAGGTGGACGTGTAAAGGACATATGAAGGTCACCTTCAATTTTTGAAACGAAATAGTATGTTTTTTTATGTACTATCGGGTAGAGCCTTTTATGACGCACTGATCAATCTGTAATTTCCGCAGACCCCATTCACAAAAATTTACACGGTTTTGAAAATCATTCCCATGTAATTCTTGGTGAAGTGAAACATGAAAAGGATGCAATTTATTTAAATGTAATATTCGTAAAACACTTTGTTGACTGATACCACTTCCACGTGCTAGCTGTGTTGTACTAGCATGGGGATTGTGTGTTATAGCTGCTAAAATGTTCACTGTATTTCGATCATTAGTTACTGTCTTGGATCTTCTTTGTATGTTGTTAGCTACACTTCCAGTTTCTTGAAAACTTTTGATAACATTCGTGAAGGCAGATCATGAGGGTCTGCCACGATCGGGAAACCGTTCAGCATACAAACGGACTGCTTCTCTTACAATTTGGCGACATTCCCCATAAACAAAAACCATATCTACTTTCTCTGTTATTGAATAACGCATTTCGGAAACTTAAGATGCACTTCGCTCGGCAGAGATTTTCATAAACGACTAATCATATGTACACGTGAAGCGTACAGCGTGATTGAATGTTTATTTTTATTCAACGACCCATAACAAGAGATTACGAGACAGAGGTAAAGTAATATCAACAACCAGAGGCGGCAAGGAAGTGTTCCATAGTCTGACAATTAAATGGACTTACCAGAGCACTTTATAGTGGAAGAACAATACGCGGTATAGAAATGTTTTTCGTATCCCGGTGTTTTGAAAGAATCTCGTTTAGTTGATGAATGTAAGTCGAGGATTTATTTGCAGACTTTTCAACCGCTTTCAACTCTGTCGAGATTTCATTCATCTGAAGTTACACGTGTATTGATTAATATTTCATCAACGAGTATGAACACGAAACTAACTTTAGTTTTTGCTAAAATAGATGGTGGCTTACATATTCTTTGTATCCTACGTATCTGTTGTACTTTTGATTGTTATTGTATATTTGTTTCACTTGTATCATAAAGACAAGGCAAAGTAGAAGACCACCGAGTAGTACAAGTAAATTTGTATTCTGAAAACTACGTAAAACGAGCATCACTCGCATGGAGGTTATGTTTATACAGCTGGAAAACTCCGTTTACCGAAAAATCGGTCGTAAAAAGTCTATAAAAAAATATTGTACATTTACATGTGTAAATAGAAAATGTTAGGAACCTAATGTATTGTTAGTTTCACGAATCACAGCGTTACACGACTACCCTCGTCGAATAATTATCTCCCGGCTAAAAGAATTAGTTTTGTACGTTTAAAATGTCCATTAGGTTAGGTCAAAGAATCAAAGTGAATGCTATCTTTAATAGATGTCGCTACTGTATCGTTTTTGTGGCGACCAGATGAGATTCTTCCAGAATGAGAGCACAGACGAGATATAGGAATAGACCTGACACCCTGTGTTATTCAGCGGGACCGGTAACCGGGCGCGACAGGCGCGGGGATAACGTAGAACTTACAGTGATCTGAAATACCACATCGCTAAAAGTTCTACCACCGACGAGATACTCGTCAAGTAGAAGAAGAATGATATAGTGTAGAATGCTCACATTACCCATACTGTAATTGCCTTATAATTATAATACTGTCACCGACGAGATACTATCTCGTCACTTTACCTAAATAGAACCAGACAATATATGACATTGTTCACGCCCGGGGCGAACCAGTTCGATTAATACATATGTTTTAATCTGAAGGAAGGTAATATTGCAAAATGTTGTGAAAGACAATAGGTATAGAAATAGAATTTATTGAAAAATCGACATATTTATTAAATGTGCAGCTATTAGCTCGGTATTATCCTTTATTCACAAGACTCTAAAAGGTCTTACAAATACAGGATAATACGGATTGCCCAGGTCTCACCACGAGGAGGTTGCTGCACAAGAGACCCGAAAGGGAGTCAGAACGAATGCAATATTCCTTCTGGCTCCCTTTCTTACAACGACGAAATTATACTAAATTACGCAAATATGTCGAGTAATTATTGCGGGGCAAAAGGTGTGAATCGGAGAAGAAGTCTCCGATCCACGGGGGACTAAAGGCGAATCAGGCAGAAGGCTCTGATTCTTTTAAAGTGAGAAACAAGAGCGAACCAGAGCAGAAGGCTCTAATTCGAAGGTGACGCGGTGCGTACAATGCTTGCAGCCCAACTCCGGCCAGAGCCGATACCCGACGTGTCCTCACCAAGAGGAATGGACAGTGAGAAGTGTTCAAACGATATCCCATTTCTCTACCAACTACCTGTCACCAGGCAACACAATGCGTTGAGGTGACTCGGGTAGGATGACGAATAGAGAGGACACTGTAGCATGGCTACACTGGTCTCAATGAACCATCCCTCTCAATGTATCGACGCCGAATACCGGCTCCAACCGGTCTGGTACGTACAAGCAAGGTCCGACACAGCAGAAGGCTGTGAAGGAGTCAAAAATACGAGTCGAGCAAAGTAACGTTACGGCAATAATTACTCGACATATTTACAACGAAGATATACAATCTTAATATGTAGATCAAATATAACTAATTTAAAAATACACTGCAGTCTTCTTCCTCTTTATTCGGCGTGTCGTCTTCGTAAGCAGGCGGCTGTTGTAATCTAGCTGAAACAGACTAATCGTATTTAGAAACAATGCACTTGAATACGGAATTAAATCACGCACGCGAGTGCGAATGTAACCAGCAAACGAATTCACAAGAACATTTGTCATCGTGCACATGAGTACGAATACAACGAACGAAGCAGCATACAAGAGCAATTATAAACCTGCATATGAGTGCGAATACAACCAGCGAACCAATTCATAAGAACAATTGCAATCCTGCACATGAGTGCGAATATAATCAGAGAACCAGCTCATGAGAGCAATTGTAACCCCGCACAGAAGTCGAATGCAATCAGCGAACCAATTGACAAGAACAATTGTAATCATACACATGAGTGCGAATACAACCAGCGAACCAATTCACTAGAACAATTATAATCGTGCATATGAGTGCGAATACAATCAGAGAGCCAGCTCATGAGAGCAATTGTAACCCCGCACATAACGAAGCAGCTCACAAGAGCAACTAGAATCCTGCACACGAGTGGGGCGCTCAAAATATAATTTTTATAAAGAATACAATTGATAAATTCGAAGAAGACTCAATATCGAAAGTCTCGATGAAAATTTCAAAAGTATGACGGACAAGTTCGAAAAGACAAGGGAAGCTTTGAAAAATATTAGTAATCAAACTCACCGTTGTTCCTTGAATGAACAGTTGAAGATAGGCCAGGGTGACTGTAGATGACCCCTTGTCCACCTCTGGTCCACCTCTGGTCCCTCCGGTCCTCTTGGCGCTCCTGGTCTCGAAGCACGTCCGCTCACGCCGCTCCTCCCGGCCCGACTGACTGACTGACGGAGAGCTCTCGCCGAGCCGCCGAGCTCGAGCGGCGCCCCCCCACTCCGCCGAATATCGATCGATGTCGATCGCCGTGACAATTATTGAAAAATTTATTATTTCCAGCTGGTTAATGTTTATAACAATTCCATTTTACAACGATGTCCACAAGCAATTCCTTGGCTATCTGACCACCTAATTTTTTAGTCAAAGTGGCTAATAGTTTTCGTGATACGGAATAACTTTTAAACCATAACATTCGCACGCATTCATTTATTCGATACAATTCACAGATAAATTTATTATTTCTGGCTGTTTAATGTTTATAACAATTCCTTTTGCTACTGATATTAACGAGCACTCCCTTGACCACCTTGCCATTTAAATTTTTCGTAAAAGTAGACAATAAAACTCGAGATTGAGTATAACTTTTAAATCATGAACATTCGCATGCATTTATTTATTCAAAATAATACTATTAGACATTTATTAATTCTAGCTAATTAATATTTATAATAATTCCTTTTGCCAACGATGTGGACAAACACTCCCTTGAACACCTTGCCATCTAATTTTTTACAGTAAAGTCTTTTCAAAATATTTCTGTCCAGATCGATTCTTCGAACATTATGTATAAAAAAGTGAAAGGTAATAATTCTCGTTTATGAAATGTTTTGAAATTACAAACTGAGGTGTCTCGTATAAAATTTGAAATAGGAATTGTTGATTTTCCTAAAATTATGATTCAATAATATATTTCTAGGAATTCTTTATCCTTGAATTTTGCTTTCAATATTGAAGTCAACATCGTCTGAAATATCTGCTCGGTATAGAATGTAACAATTCATGATGATCAATATGGTTCCGTGACGATTTGCCTTCTCACCGACGAGAATCTCCTCAGTAGCCTTCTGCACCGACGAGATCATGTCGATGGCCTTCTGTTTCTCACTCCAGTCAGAATATATCTTAGAGGGCGTAAGAGGACACCGAAATTTTCGAGTGACACTAACTCCCATAAGGCTGGCAGTCTTTAAAATATCTCGTCGGTGCCAGTGGCCTCGTCTAATAGCGGCCTAAGTCTATCTGGGATACCTCATACAATAACCAAATTTTTAGTAATTGACTAGATCCGGCATATTGAACACTAACAATACTAACCGTACTGGGTATACAAAATGTGTCGTTCATATGTATAAATTGTTTTATAAAAATTACAAGACCGAATTTATTTAGATTTTTCACAGTTCGTATAATACGTGCTCAAATAAAGAAATATATTTAATAATTTCTAATGGAAGCAACTTTATAAAGTCAATAATTAAAGAATAAAGAATGTGAAAGTGGTCATTTGAACGGTCGTGGTACGGTTAGTTTTAACAATCTAAACAATATTTCGAATAATGTTAGAGCAATATTTAGTGGCGCCTCAGAGTGACCATTCGACTGCTAAGGGTTAATAATGTAAACAATATTTTGCAAACTTTTGTGGCACCTCTGAGTCAGTACTGTAGTGCTAAGGGTAAAAATAATATAAACAATATTTTGAATAATGGTACAGCAGTTTGTAGTGGCGCCTCTCTCTCTCTCTCTCTCTCTCTCTCTCTCTCTCTTTCTCAGAGCCACCATTCAACTGCTAAGGGTTAATTGTGTTTCTTAGTCTTATCAATAGGCTGCGGATTTTATGCATTTATGACGAAAATGGACACGTACAATTTAAAGCAGTGGAAATGTTAAAAATATTTAAGGACATCAACGTATTAGTTTCAGCTTAATAGGATAATTAAAAGAAGAATACAATCAATGCAAACATTTTTTATTTTACATAAAGATCCACAGTCTACTTATCACAGTTTTCTAAGTGAAGTACACAGAGGGTACTACTGCTAGCTAATAAATGCAAGGAAGGAGAGGGACAGAGGGAGAGAGAGAGGGGGAGTGAGTGAATGAGAGAGGGAGAGAGTATACGGTATCGATTGACAAGGACAGAAGCTTTCTCTACATAAGTGTACAACACAAGCTAAAAAGAATCAGGTGTAGAAAGGGAAAGAAGGACTCCAGTTCAACGAAAATCGTCAATCTCACGAGATAGAAAGAGAGAGATGAAGAGAGGGAGAGAGAGAGAGAGAGGCATCGAGCGATGGTGGGGCATTTGTTCCGCTGTAGGGGCGTAGAGGGGAGCAATTGGAAAGCCCGAGGAAGCCCGAAGCCCGCTCCAGTCTGGAGCCAGCTACGGGTAGAGTGATTCTACACATTGTGATGTGACGATGACGGTTCCTTTAATTGTGAAACGACGCGTTATTCTGATCAGCTGATCGACTCCGTCACTTAAACCAGCATAAACGAGTATAAGAGCCGGTGTTTTTCTTCAGAGAACGAGAAAAGTACGCGCAAGTGAACGGAAGAATTGAATTTCGGTGGCCATGACGTCGCACCTGTGACAGGCTTCGCCTCCAAAAGAGGAGAGTGTTTGTTTTTTCTTATTGTGTGCAAGGTGGTTTTCGATTCTGTGGCTGTGTTGTGTGCACGCATGATTCGAAACAGCGACGGATAGATGTGTGGTCGCCATGCCTGCCGTACGCAAGTACAGAAGGGACACCAGCGAAGTGAGCTGCTGCCTGAAGTACGTGATATTCGGATTTAACGTCATGTTTTGGGTGAGTGAAGATCAATCTTGTAACTGTGGTTTTTAGTCGATTACTTGTTTTGTTGAGAATATGTATAGAAATAGCTGAAGGACCTCAGCACAATGACGGTTGAAAGATACGAAAATGAATTAGAAATAATTGTTGGTTCGGATGGAGGACTCTAGTGGCTGGACTGCGGAGCTTTGTGCGTTTATGGTTTATGGAAATTTTTGGAAAAAGCTAGTTTATAAGATTTGATAGAATTTTGTACAATTTTGATTTGTTTTGGGTATATAAAGGCTATTCCCAATAAAAATAGAATATTATTTCGATTCACTTTACTTAAAATTTAACTATAAAAATTGGAAAATTCGTCAAAATACTTATAGGCAAATAAACTGGATCTTGATGCATTTGTGGCCTGTAAAAATATTCAAAAAATGCTGGGAGTATTAAATTCAACAGAATTTAGTACGATTTTTACTTAGTTTGGACCTACAAGTGCTATTAGTAATGAAAATTATTAATTACTACCTATTACCAATGAAAATAGAATTTTATTTGATATCACTTTCGTCAAATTTGTCAACTATACTGGATCTTTATACTATCTTAATACTACTATAGACTGGATCTTTATCCATTTATAGCTTGTCAAAAATCAAAAATGTACATGCAGTGAACCACGAAAATATTTGAACGCGCTTTAAACAGTATAACTTTTTTATGATCGGACCAAACGACCTGACTTTCTTTAAGCAATTAGAAGAATTGATTTACCAAATGTCATGCAAAAAAGATTTGACAAAAGTGACTTCTACGTGCCCCACTGTAGCCAGTTCACCACCTAGGAGTAGGCACTTTTAGTATGTTTACCTCCTCACACTAGTTCAAACAAAGTCCCAAAGTTAAAAATTGTGTCCCTTCCATTTCCCTCTACTCCCCCTTTATGAGCATTCATTGACTGGACTGGATGATTTCCGCCACATTTAACCACTTGTAGCTCTTGGGTATGTTGTCAATTTAAATAAAATTTTGATAAAAAGTTTCAAGAAATACTTTTGTTATTTTTGCATGCAACCTTGTGGATTGTAATTTTTGTAAAATCTATTTTGCAGATCGTTTAATAAACCAATGCTTCTAAATACTTACAAAACATCCGGTTGTTTAGTACAATTATGAAAAGTTATACTGTTTAAAAGTGCGTCCAAATACGTTCGTGGTTCACTGTATATGATGTAAGGGACTGAATAACAAATAGGGGACTGATAATTTTCGGTTGCGAAGCGCTCATAATTATTATACCTTGGTACATTCGAATGGAAAAGTTTCGTGCCGACACTGTTCGGAAATAGTGCTACGAGGTATACAGACCGTGACGCACATGTGTGCATTGTGGTGCTCACAATTGGAGCAGTTTGCAGCACAAACGAACTGCATTACAGGTTATTAGCATTGTTCCTCGCAAGAATATCTGTTTTCATTACGCAAAAGTATTCCAGCCAATGTCATGCAACACCAGACCAAATTCTTTCTCTTATTTCTAACTGGGAACACTGTTATTTATCCCACGCAACTTAGATATCCTTTTTTCGAAGAATAACCCATTCATAACCATTAGAACTTCCATTTGAAATCTGCATTCTTTCGTTTTTTTCGAGGTTTTGGATTTTTCACAAGCAGCATTTTCAAATTAAAAATCTAAAAAAATTCCTGAGCAATAATGACAACAATATGTCGGTCCTTCAAAAATCGAAAAATTGTCACTCTAAAACTTCGATGTTAAATCTGCATTTTTTCGATTTTCTTAAGGTTTTATGATTTTTCACAGGCAGGATTTCC
>CM052284.1:9247250-9274230 GCA_028455765.1 Lasioglossum oenotherae
GAATGCAGATTTCAAATGGAAGTTCTAATGGTTATGAATGGGTTATTGTTCGAAAAAAGGATGTCTACGTTGCGTGGAATAAATAACAGTGTTCCCAGTTGGAAAGAAGAGAAAGAATTTGGTCTGGTGTTGCATGACATTGGCTGGAATACTTTTGCGTAATGAAAACAAATATTCTTGCGAGGAACAATGCTAATAACCTGTAATGCAGTTCGTTTGTGCTGCAAACTGCTCCAATTGTGAGCACCACAATGCACACATGTGCGTCACGGTCCATATACCTCAGAAATGCGTCAGATTTTTTTCAGATTTTTCAATTCTCAACTATGCTTAGCATCGGCGATTCGTGTAAACACTCTTCCGAAAACATTTGTTTCTAGCGATAGGACTACGAGAAGGAATTAAATGGAATTACAGTAGTGTCTCGATCTATGTCACAGACATGTGCACAATATTTGGGGGAATGCTGAGCGGTGTGCTCATTTAGTATTTAATTATTTCAATACGTTTTGTTTCTTGAATGAATTCTTCTGACTGAATAAAAGTAGTATTGTTTATGTATAATAATATGAATCTATTTATAATAATAGGATAGAATAGACTGAATGACTGAATAGACAATGAACAAAAGAGTAGTTTTTGATTATTGTATTTGATTATTTAAACGTCTAGAATTCTCGTGATTAGGATTTATTATAAAGATTCCAGCTTGATTCGTTCAATAATTTCCCGCGTTCGCTCCTTCGAATGAAGCCGATAATTTAGATAATTTAGATCCAGACATCGAGATACGCCTACTTCGAGAAGACTATGTCAATCAGTCCAATTGCTGTCGTGGAAATAAGAAACGTTCCGAGGCGCCCACGAACTATAGAGTAAATGTAACCTATTACTGCGGTAGTTTTTCCCCAATGAGATTAAAATACGTAAAAATAAATATTATGCACTGAATAAACTTGTACAATTCAATGAGAACCAGAAATTTTTACATCTTTCTTACGTAATCTTGTAGATTTTGGCGAGAGAATGCCGAACATCCAAGTTTCAATGTTAGGAATTCACTGGTTCAAAAGTTATAAAATAATTTTTGCATTTTTCTTATGCTATCCTATAGATTTTGGCGATAGAATGCCGAAAATTCAGTTTTCAATGTTAGGAACCTGTATTCAAGCTTTTTATAGGCTTCGCAAAACAATTTCAAACCGTTTATAGATTCTGTAAATCAATTTCAACCTTTTTCAAATTAAATTGGACCTTTTGCAAATCAAATTGAACCTTTTGCATAATCAATTTTATCCATTTCAACAGTTACAGGTATTTAAAGTTGAGCGCACCAAAAATTTGGAATTTTCTTGCGTAAACTTGTAAATTTTCGCGAGAGTGTTCCTAAAATCGAAGTTTTAATTTTAGGAACATACTAGTTCAAAAGTTATGAGTGTTTAAGCAAAATACACGGTCAGGGATAAGTTAAAAAATCAATTCCGTGTTTCGCAACTTTCTGCCATTAATTAATTATATTATTAAGAGTTAGTTAGAGCATTAGTTATCAACAGTTGTTTGCGAACTGATCGTATTTTTAACATTTTAACATCCCGGTGAAAAAAAATAATTAGTCTGCGTTGGGAACAAATTCACTATGAAATCGCAAGAGGTAATTGAATGATTAAGTTTTCACGGCCCACGTTCATGGGAAATCATGTCACTGCGTCCGTAAAGCCACCAACATGAATATCTTAATATGTACCTTCGGTTCCTCTGTCACGTGAGCTCAACTTTAAATACTTGTAACTGTTGAACCAGTGAATCGCTAACATTGAACTTTAGATTTTCGGCATTATCTCGCTAAATTCTCCGGATTTACGCAAGAAACAGGCAAAAAATGTTTGGTTTGATTCAACCTTAAACACTCAACTTTTGAACCAGTGAATTCCTAACATTGAAACTTGGATTTTCGGCATTATCTCGATAAATTCTTCAGATTTACGCAAGAAAAAGGCAAAAATTTTTGGTTCGCTTAACTTTAAACACTTATATAATTTGTGAACCAGAAGGAATCCCTAACATTGAAACTTGAATTTTCAGCTTTCTTTCGTTAAAATCTACAGGATTACGCAAGAGAAAGGCAAAAATGTTTGGTTCGGTCAGCTTGAAACACTTATAATTTGTGAACCAGTGGATCCCGAACATTGAAAATTGGATTTTTGGAATTCTCTCACCCAAAACGTTTGCAAACTGAGCGTATTTTTCGTATTCAACTGTGTACCAACAAACTAATTAACGAAAAAATAATTAGTCTGCGTCGGTTATAAATTCGCTATGAAATCGCAAGAGGTAATTGATGCATTAAGCTTTCACGACCATCGTTCACAGGAAAGCATGCTTCGGCGACCGTAAAGCCACCAACATGAATAACTTAATACCATCCGTTCCTCTGTCACGTGATCTCCCGTATCATATTTCAGTTCTATCAAAATTCCTGACATCGGCTGATCGATTTAACGTACAACGACCGAACACATGCACACACGGCGAAAATGGTTTAGCTCTGTCAGCCCTGCTAGTCCCTAAGTCATAGGTTAACGCCCCTGGGAAATTATCCAGATGTGTCGATACCAATTTCTGACAGCCAATGAGCAGCGTCTCAGGCTATCGTATTTCACCTGCGCCCATCAAACACCGCTTCGTACTTGATATCAGCCGTGTATTCTGAGGACCAGGACCTCCGGCTGCACTTTCTCACGAAGATGCTTCTTGCGCCGGTCCTCTTTCCGCGAGAACGAACTTTGGTAATTTGATGCGATGCATAGTGGAGCCAGATTCGCAAACAGGTGGACAGAATTCATGCCTCTGTAAATTATACATCATCAATAGACTGTTTATGCATTTATGGCTTATGAAAATTTTTTCAAAATTTTTTTTTTTCAAAATTTTCACTATGTATGTCGAAAAGTTAATAGTTCAGGAGATATTTCAATTTTAATAACTCTAAAATACCATTACTGTCGTACTAAGACGTTACACAAGTAAGTAAACACTAACGTCTTAGTTACTCTAATTCCAAAAGTAACGGAAAAGTTGGGAATGTAAATTCATGTAACAGCATTCCAGTAAATGTTTGTAATAGTACACAGGAGAGAAAAAAGCTTCAGATTTGTAAGTAAATGAGATTTATTTGCACGTGAACAAGAACGCTGCGCTAACGTCGGCTCAAATTCGATCTAACGTTCAAGGCTACAAGATCGATCGTAAATCGTGTTAGCTGCTTAGGTTTTTGTGTCAAGCCTTGTGTGCTCCTTTCGCAAATGGAGGTTGCGTAGTGTTTTGCAGGATTTACATTAAACATCACCAGGAAAAGTGTTCGTTTTCTCCTCTGCCGCACACTGGGGAAAATCAAACATGGAATAGGCATTTATAATACTATTTCTTACTCTGTAAAAGTTCAAATCGACAATTTGCTTCTGAAATCAGTTATTGTTAAGCTTGACAAAGGTTGAATATGTTATTCATTGTTCAGAATCACATGTTATTTATTGTTCACAACGTTAATATTGATTTGAATTATAACAGCCGTGTTCAGAAGCATTAGGAAGATATAAAAATAAAAGGATACAGTTTTTCGGAAATGTTTAAACAATGTTTTATGAAATTAATTTCTTAAGCTTGTTGTAGATTGTAGGAAATACTAAAATTTTCAATCTTGGAATTAAATTCTCGAATTATTTAGATTTAAAAAAAAATCGATCTTGCAACCAATAATTCTGATGTAATTCACTGTTATGAGTGCCATTAGGTAGAATGTTTATGATTTTTTGCGTAACTTTTTGTTGAGCAGAACAGAAGAAATAAATCATAATGTAACCCAGATAGTGAGGTTGGGGATCCTATCACAATTTCATGCTTTCCGATTTTTAAAAAAATTGATCTTTCAACTAATAAATCTGAAATAATTCACTGTTATGCGTGTTACTAGCTAGAATGTTCATGTATTTGTTCATAATTGTTTGTTGAGCAGAACAGAAGAAATAGAGCATAATTCATGTGCAGTCTAATCCAGGTAGTGAGGTTGGGGATCCTATCACAATTGTATGCTTCTCGATTTAAAAAAAATTGATCTTGTAACCAAAAATTCTGGAATAATTCACTGCTATGAGTGCCATTAAGTAGATCGTTCATGAATTTTTTCGTAATTTTTTATTGAGCAGAACAGAAGAATAATTCATTAAACCGTGTTAGTAATTCATTAGCCTTCCACACAATTGTATCACCTTCATTCCTGTTATTCTTTCGCAATCTCTTGCCATAATCGTTGGAATAATCTCAAGTACAGCAAAAACAGCAATTCTAGGTTACCGAGTTATTCCTTTCAATGTAGAAGTAAATGTACAATTTTTAAAAAATGTTCAATCTCGGAGTTAAATTCCCTTAAATGATCGAAATATGAAACTGTGCGTCAGTGGCCCGGATTGGTCCTGCGAAATTAGATCGTGCCAATAATTATTGACGCGTAGTCTCTCTCGTTCCGGATTTCAATCAGAAACGTTTCAACTTCCGTCCGCTCACTTGAACGTCACGGAAATTACTTTATCCCCTCCGCAACGCACAGCAACGCTCCACTCTACCGTCGAAGAAACCGAGTGTCGTTTCATTTTTCGTTTCTCTTCACTTCCTCTCTCGCCGAGATTCAGTTAGCGCAACTTAATATTCATTCTATGTATTTTTCTGCAACCTTGAATGTATAGATATAGTAAACAAAATTGCAATGAAAAATCTATGTACCTGACATTCGAAAAATTGATTTTTTTCCCTGTTCGCACCACTGCGTGGCGCGGCGCGGCGGCCCAAGATGATTAAACATTAAAATCATTTCTCGAATATCTTCTACACTATTTATCACGTCGAAAAATGTGTTAGACAAAACCTGTAAATCTAGACAGGCTGCGTCTTTTATGTCGTATTACATTTTTTCGTAAAACAAACGGTTATCGAGAGAATTGAGAATAACTTCAGCGATATGTCGCGGATCGGCCGGACGAGGATAAGGGACACGTCACTGAGATTTTTCTCAATTTTTTCGAAAACCATTTGCTTTACGAAAAAAGTAACAGAATGTAAAAGACGTAGCCTGTCCAGATCTATAGGTTTTGTTTAACATATTTTTCGTTGCGGTAAATAGTTTCGAAGATATTCGAGAAAAACGATTTTAGGATCATTCAATTAGTGATTTTAATGTTCCTTTAGGGGTATTGAAACATTGCACAGATTTTTTTTTTTAATTATTTGGAACATCTCTGGGAGGTGCCGTAACAGAAATTATGACAAAAATTATTGACAAGGGTAAATAAGGAAAAAATCCACCGTAATGGACACGCACCTTAAGAACCGATACTCGAAAATGCAATAAAATAAAAATGTTAAAGAGCTTGTTGCTCTTCTTCTTATGTTTCCAGTGGTTGGGTTTGGGCATCATGGCTGTGGGTGTGTGGGCATGGACCGAGAAGTACACGTTCAACAACTTGTCCCGTCTGACTAACGTGGCGCTCGATCCAGCGTTCATCCTTATTCTAGTCGGTAAGTTGCTATTGTTTGCTATTGTTTGTTTTCATGCTATTATTTTATGCTATTGTTTTCATCGCATTTTGTGGCCAAAAGTATTGTAACGTTATTTCAAGAATTAATGTTATGTTATTATAGGCACTTGTGAGTGTGTGAATTCGTATCGATAGAATATTACAAAGTAAAAAATATACGTCAACATTTAAAAAATTGTATGTAATTGAGGTGCCCTTCATTTTTCATACAAAAAATTTCTCTTTAAATTCTTTGTATTGATATTTGTAGAAAGGATGAACTTTTGTTAGAAAACATTTTTTTTTATTAGAAAAATTTAATTAGAAAATTTGTGTTCACAATGCTCTCAATGATTGTCAATGATTCTCAATTAGTCCAGTCAACGAAAAGTTGTAGAGGGAAATGGAAGGAACACAATTTTTAACATTGGGTCTTTGTTTGGACTAGTGAGGAGGTAAACATACTAAAAGTCCCTACTCCTATTTGGGGTTTCCGCTTATATGTCGGAAACTATATGTCCTAGCGATAATACCATTCCATATAAAATTAAAGCTGACAAAATGTGCCACAAGATTGATTGTATTCAGTTTTTCGCTATCTCGCATAGTTTCCGAGATATCCGCGCTCAAAGTTCACTAATTGTGCTGAAAAGTTAGCTAGTCAAGTAATGCAAAAAACGTGAGGCAAAAATTTCTTTTTCACAATTAGCGAACTTTGATCTCGAAAACTATGCGAGATAGCGAAAAACTGAATGAAATGAATCTTATAGCTATTATAGCACATTTTGTCAGCTTTAATTTTGTATGAAATGGTATTATCGCTAGGACACATAGTTTCGGAGATATAAGCGGAAACCGAAAAAGGTGATTTCTACGTGCCCCCCTGTAACCCGCTCACCTCCTAGGAGTAGGGACCTTTAGTATGTTTACCTCCTAATATTAGTCCAAACAAAATCCTAAAGTTAAAAATTGTGTTCCTTCCGTTTCCCTCTACGCCCCTCTTATGAGCATTCATTGACTGGACTACAATGATGTCTTAGTCTTTTGTCTTTAGAACTCTGTATCACGTCACAGAATCAACTGAAATGAATAATATTTTGGATTTTGGTATTTCAGGAGGTTGTCAGTTTAGAGGGGAAAACATTGTTTCAATACGTTAAACTTGAAAAATTGACTTTTGGCCACAAAAAGTCAACAACGATCTCGGAGTATTTCAATACATTGTAAATAACAATCTACGCTACAGGTTCCGTAACATTTGTCATTGGATTTACGGGGTCAGTCGGCGCACTCAGGGAAAATACGTGCCTCTTAGCTGCAGTAAGTACTAAAGAACTCGATGGGAGCATCGAGATCGATGCACTTTATTCTATCAAATCTCCTGTCTGCTATAAATAAACCCGCTCGATAAATATTTGAACTGCCGGTCTATTCCAGCGCGGAAACGCCTGACGCGTGTGCCATATTTGGCTTGCAGTTTTATCCTACAGGGCGTCCCAAAAACTCACTTGAAAATGATTCTTGATACAATTTGGAGAAACATTTTCCTTTACGAAATTGTTCTTCGAGGCTCCGCTAGGGAGTTATTAGCGAAAAGAAACGAACTGATCACAGCGCTCCCAGCTGAGTCACTATCCGCCATAGCCGCGCACCGATTGGCCCGTGTTTTTCGTTAATAACTCTTAAACGGAGCCGCGGAGAAGATTTTCGCAAAGGGGGAAGTTGCTTGAAATGACGTCAAGAATCATTTCGAAGCTAGTACAACATTTGGAAATGTTGATTAAGCATCTGGTATAAATAGGTCCTCTTGACGGGCACAGTTATGTTTTCCACCTATTAGACCGAATATTTTTTACCTGTTGTTAAATTCATTTACAATGATATCGATCCCTATAAAATGTCCAATACCACTTATTTGATAACAGTGACTCCATGCATTTTTATTATATATATCTGTTCCAGTATGCAATATTTCTGGCATTATTGTTACTAATGGAAATGGCAGTTGGCGTCCTAGGTTTCATCTTTAAAGACTGGGTGAGTTGCAAAGAAGTTCACCTCTAGATTCTAGAGGACAATAGCTATCAAAGATTCACATTAGCATCTCCACAGATACATCTCCACTTGTAAGCTGAAATCTCTAGGAACTCAAAATCTCTAGAACCTAGATTAGCTGGAATTGAATCATTCAGGCTTACATTGTACATTTACCTCGTATAGGGTAACTGGGCTGCACTGTACCTTGGGTACCCAGAAATGTTTGCCAAATAATTGACAGAACGTCTAAAACGGTGGAAAGACTATACTTCTCTGTAGAGGGCCAAAATATTTTAACTTCTTTTTACATAATCCTGTAGATTTCGACGAGACGATAATCCCAGTTTTAATGTTGGGAACGCACTGGTTTAAAAGTTTCTATGTTTATATAAAAGGTTGGACGTCTCCTATGTGATCCAGTAGATTTGGGCGAGAAGATGCGAAAATCCAAGTTTCCATCCTAGGAGACCAGTGGTTCAAAAGTTATGAGTGTATGAAGTTGAGTGATTCCCAGTGTTTTCGACAGGTGAGAGTGCCGCCATGTTGGTATGCAGTGGGCGCTTGTGGTGTCATCTAGCGTCTGCCTACTACTAGCCACTACCTACCAACATGGTGACACTCTTACCTGTCGGAAACACTAAAAGTCGCTCAACTTTAAACACTCGTAACTTTTGAACCATTGATCTCCCAGGGTTGAAATTTGAATATTTGGCACTTTCTCGTCCATATCTATTCGATTGCATAGGAGAAAGGTAACAATTTATAGTCACCTAAGGTACAGTCTAACCCAGAGCTTTAAAGAACGTCTTTATAAGAGTTCCTCGGTGAATATAATCGATTCCTCTGATCCTAATAATTGTTTATCATTACTTATGTCACTAATAATAACCATAAATACTATCGTGATTCCAACGACAGATAAAGTCGCAGGCCGCTGGTGGCTTCCAAGGGTTTATCATTCACTACAGAGAAGATCCCGATCAGCAGAATCTCATCGATTGGATCCAGGAGGATTGGGTATGCATCGTGGCGTCTAGCTCAATAATATTATACACATTTTCAAATTTTTGTCAAAATTAACAAACTGAGTTTTATCAAATTACTTTTACGACACCCCTCAGGGTTGTTCCAAATAATTAAAAAAAAATTGTTTAATCAAGACGATTGAACATATTTAATGCTCGTAAAATCGTCTTTCTCGAATACCCTCTACACTATTTACCGTGTCGAAAAATGTGTTAGACAAATCCTGTAGATCTGGACAGGCTACGTCTATTATGTTCTATTACTTTTTCTCGTAAAACAAACGGTTTTCGAGAAAATTGGGAAAAATTTCAGCGATATGTTGCTGATCAGCCGGGCAAGGATAAACGATACGTCGCTGATATTTTTCTCAATTTTTTCGAAAACCGCAGCCTTTTGTTGAACATATTTTTCGACATGGTGATTAGTTTTGGTAATTAATTTTCTAAATCGAATTAATTATTTCAATTTTTCATTCATTTGGTCTGACGTTTCCCTCAATTTTGTCGAAAACCGTTTGTTTTACGAAAAAATGTAACATATATATATAAATAAAAATTCAGAATTGTAATTATAAATTGCGTTTGCCATTATCTGCGGTAGTTGTAGTCAATTTGTTGAAGCCTTAACGATTTCTTGTTTCGCAGTTGCAGTGTTGCGGCATTGAGGGGCCTAAAGACTGGGATCGCAACAATTATTTCAATTGTTCATCGAGCGACATTGGCTCGAGGGAAGCGTGTGGTGTGCCTTTTAGCTGTTGTAAACGAAAACCAAATGTAACTACACCAATCAAGTTCAATAGAAACACAGAATCGTCGAAGTGAATCCGGAAAAGTTATAGTATAAAGAATGCGGCTGCTCTTTTCCTTGCGTAACCAGAAATTTTTGCCTTTCTCCTACAAATTTTAGCCATTTCTTATGATATCCAGTAGATTTGGACGAGAAAATGTGAGAAATCCAAGTTTCGATCCTAGTGGATCAAAGGTTTAAAAGTTATGAGTGTTTAAAATTGAGCGATTTACAGCGCCTTTGACAGGCAAGGGCACCGTCTGTCAATAGGAAGTTTGAATTGTACATAGATACTTTTAGACAGTGCAATAAAACTTTTCGCTGCAGTTCAGTTTGGGGGACCACAAATTTTAGGCTACTTTTATACAATACCGTAAATTTTGACGAGACAACGCCGAAAATCTAAGTTTCAATCCTAGGAATTTAGTAGTTCAAAAGTTATATGCGTGTTTAAAGACATCGGCGCGTCGTTGTGCTACCATCTAGCAGCTCCGCTCGGTAAGCGGCGCGTGACCGCCAACAGACACAACACGGCGGCGCTAACCTGTCAAAAACACTGTAAATCGCTCAACTTTAAACACTTGTAACTTTTGAATCATTGATCCTCCAGGATCGAAACTTCAATTTCTCGTATCTTCTCGTCCAAATCTACTGGATAACATATGTAAAAGGCAAAAATTTATAGGAGAAAGGCAAAAATTCATGGTTAAGCAAGGAAAGAAGCAGCCAAATCATGTATTGACATCTTGAATTTTTATATAGATAAATAATAATGTTTACATCGCAACGCGAATTTTCATGTATGAAAGATTATCTTCTTGTGACTTTAAGTGTCTCTTGTTCTTCTTCCAGGAAATCATAAAAAATAAACAGTGTGGCTACGACGTTAGGAAACCTAGCTACGTAAGTAAACGTTCTCTACTACACCGTAACAGTTAACGTGGAGATAGAACTAGTCATTTATTTATCGTGTACATAAATTTCTTTTTCTTAGAAATTCTCTTAGCGTTACTTACTCGCCTGCAGTCCTTGATCAACAATTGCCTAAATTGTTATAAATTATCGTCACCCACTCGCGATCATTATACCATTGATATTTCGTTTCTATTTCATAAAACAGAAAAACTTCTTCCCTTGGTCATTTTTGTTATTACTAGGATAAAGTCACTAGCAGCTCTAAGTTTTCGACGCACTATGGTCTGCAAAAATTAATTTTTCAAGATCGATTTATTTAAACAATTTGATTTTTGCTATAAAGTACCTTCGAAACAGCCAAATCGAAAATGTTATCAAATTTAGAGGATTCTGTGGTGAGATATAGCTTTCCAAAGTAAAGTGGCATTTAAAAATCATCGATGACCTTCAAATGACCTTGGAAATGACAAGCCTGTCTAAGCCTTTTGACCAAAAAATATTTCGAACAAAAGTGGATCAGAATTCACTTTTCTACAGATGTCAATATAAACAATCTTTAAAAAAATTGTATTATGAATTGTTATAAAAAATTAACGTCACCTCAATTTTTGAAATATGTATTAACACATATTTTATTCACGATATGAGACGAACTCAACGACCTATAATAATAACATAATGTTATTAAACGTTGTGAAAATGTTGCAAAAATAATAATATAATGTTGTTGTTAAATGTTGTAAAAATAATAACATAACGTTGTTATTAAACCTTGATAAAACAGTACAACAGTTTTGACCACAAAAAGTGTGTTCCCAGACTATAGTGCGATGCATAATTGTTAAGCACTTAATTCTAGTAACGACATGTATGATTTAGAGATTTATTGTTGCTATTTTTCAGCCTTGTTTAGATTATTTATCAGAGACCACAAAGTTGTATTGCGTCGTTTCAAAAAGTATTACTTTCAGTTCAAAAAGCAATCTTAAAATTATTAGAGAAGAGATCTGACACGAATGGAACAGACAGACCAAATGATTGTAAAACATTGCAAAGGATTTTCTCTACATTATCGACATTCCCGCGTGCTTCTGCTGCTACCTATCGACTCCACTCGGTAAGCGGCGCGTAATGCTCATTGCATAACAACATGGCGGCACTCTCACCTGTCGAAAACACTGTGAATCGTTCAACTTCAAACACTCATAACTTTTGAACCACTGATCGCATACTGGAACAGATGTACACAATATTACGAGACAACTGGAAAGTTTTACAATGATTTGAGCTGCCTGTGCACACGATGCATTTGGTCAGGTGCACGATGCGTTTTGCTAACGTAGTTGTAAAACATGGTGGTTCAAGTTATGTGTCACAGTTTGTTTCAAAATGGTTTCTGTTTATCCCCGGGGAATGCAGACTGGAGAAAGGAGTATATTCGAGAGAGGTTGTCTAAGAGCAGGCGAGGAGTGGCTAGAATTAAATCTCGTACCTGTCGCTGGTACTGTTGTCAGCACTATGGTTTTACAGGTAGATTCTAAACTGAATGTCGTATCGCCCTGCTAACTCAAAGTTCAAACTTTCTCTTTCCTTGTAGCGTTTACATCGAAAACACTCGAGCTCGTCTATTTTAATATTTTAACAACATTCAAAATATTGTAGCCACTTGGAAATGATTCCTGAGGCGATTCCAAGCAACTTTTCCTTTGCGAAATTTTCCTCCGAGGCTCCGTTAAAGAGTTATTAGCAAAAAACACGAATCAATCACAGCGCTCCCAGCTGAGTCTTTCGCTATAGCCGCACTCTAATTGGCTCCGCGTTTTTCGTTTATAACTCTTGAACGGAGACTCGGAGAAGATTTTAGCACAGGGAAAAGTTGCTTGAAATGACGTCAAGAATCATTTCCAAACAAGCACGACATTTGGAAAGGATTACTCACTTGGAAGTGATTCCTCTGGTGATTTGAAGCAACTTTTTCCTTTGCGAAAATCTCCGAAGCTCCGTGAAGGAGTTATTAGCGAAAAGCATGGATCAATCACAGCGCTCCCAGCTGAGTCATGCGCCATAGCAGCGATCCGATTGGTCCGCGTTTTTCGTTAATAACTCCTGAACGGAGCCTTGGAGAAGATTTTCGCAAAGGGAAAAGTTGCTCGAAATGAGACGTTCTTGGCGAAGAAATAATTCCAAGCAAGTACAACATTTGCAAATGATTTCTGACTTGGAAACGATTCCTCCGGTGATCCGAAGCAGCTTTTTCCTTTGCGAAAGTCTTCTCCGAGGCTCCGTTAAGGAGTTATTAGCGAAAAACGCGGACCAGTCACAGCGCTCCCAGCTGAGTCTTCCGCTATAGCCGCACTCTGATTGGTTCTGCGTTTTTCGTTAATAACTACTGAACGGAGCGCGTAGAAGATTTTCGCAAAGGACAAAGTTGCTTGCAATGACATCAGTAATCATTTCCAGATAAGTACAAAATTTAAAAATTCCGAAATTGTCGATGATTCCTATTGTTACTAGATCGAAGACCCTATTGGCTCCTAGTTACAACTGCAGAAAATGCTAGAGAATTTTTCCCGAGTGACGTAACGAGTTATTGCCATTGATAATGACATTGTTAATCAATGATTATAATAAAAGCAAGAGAAGAGAAAAGTTAAAGATATGAGAAAGTTTCAACTTTCGAAAATGGTCCCGTTTCGTTTGTTTTAATGGCGGTTCGCAGTTGTCGCATGTTACATGTGACGTGGATGTACTCATTAATTAAGTATTTACTCTCGTTTTGATTGAATCCGCTTCGAGCACACTATTTAACGGTTCTCGGTTGCTCTGGTAACCGTAAACACGTCGAATCACGTCGCGACCAGTATGTATTTGCATATCGTACCTACTCGAGTAAACGAGCATCGCAGGACGGCCACGTGAAGCAAGTAAGTACTTAGGGGAGCTGAGAATATTAACCAGCGCATATACACATACACAGTATACAGTGACTAACGAAGGGCAGAATTTTACGTTTTTCGTTCGCACGTGTTGGAACGGTAAGTACGATCGAATTCACGACTTGAATCGAAGTGCCGAATCTAAGCGCGACGAAGGTGGCCGATCTAATTGTAAGTCAATTCGATGTCTAACAATAACTCAGTATGTATACTGTTTTCGATATATTTGACGCGTGTTCCAATTCTCAACATTATATTTAAATCTACATTCGAATTCAACTTTCAATCATTATATTTAAATCCAAACACAAATTCAGCTTTCAGCAACTCTCAATTTAAATGAAAATTTTTAATCATTATATTTATTTAAATCTGAATTAGAATTTAACTCTCAGCAACCAACATTAAATCGAAATCCAACTTTCAATCGTTCTGTTTAAATCCGAATTCAAATTCAATTCTCAGCAACCTAATTTAAATCGAAATTCAATTTTGAATCTCATGGTATTTAAATCTGAATTCAAATTCAACTCTCAGTGACCCAATTTAAATCGAAATTCGACTTTTCAATGTTCTATTTAAATCTGAATTCAAAATCAACGATCGAATTCACTACTTGAATCGAAGTCCCCGATCTAAGCGCGACGGAAGTGGCCGATCTGAGTCAGTTCGATGTTTAACTCAGTATACTGTTTTCGATATAATTGAAGTGTGTTCCATCTCTCAGTCTATTTACTAAATTATATTCGATGAAATTGTTCGCGAGATTTGAGAAAGCAGTCGACCGCCTTTGTTTTCCAGAACGTTGACAAACTGATTTATGAAAAAGGTTGTATTGAGGCTGGGGAAGAATGGGTCGAACGAAATCTCCTCCTGATTGCGACTGGCGCGATTTGCACAACGTTTGCACAGGTATTGTTTTCTTTTTGTTTATATGCATTCCGTTCGTCAGGCCTGAAACGATTTGATTTTTCTAACAGCTCTTTCCTTAATCCTACGATCTAAGCACGATGGAGGTTTGCGATCTAACAAGTCAGTTCGCGATCTAAGTCAGTTCGCCTACCCCTTCCAACGGGAGGCATGCAATTACAAAACTTCTGTATTTTTCATTATTTTGTTTATGGGACTATATATGTATATACAGGGTGTCCCAAAATTCGTGAAAATCCCGAAAGGGGGTGGTTTCTGAGACCATTTCAAGCGACATTTTCCTTGGACTAGTTACGAGGTAAACATACTAAAAGTCCCTACTCCTTTTTGGGGTTTCCGCTTATATCTCGGAAACCATATGTCCTAGCGATAATACCATTCCGTACAAAATTAAAGCTGACAAAATGTGCCACAAGATTGATCACAATCTTGTTTGATTGGTCACAAGATTGTCAGCTTTAATTCTATATGGAACGGTCTTATCGCTAGGACGCATAGTTTCCGAGATATAGGCGGAAAACCGGAAAAGGGGGCCTTCTACGTGCCTCCCTGCACCCCGCTCACCTTCTGGGAGTGGGGACTTTTAGTATGTTTACCTCCTCACTAGTCCAAACAAACAACCCAAATTAAAAATTCTGCTCCTTCGATTTTCCTCTACAACTTTTCGTTGACTGGACTATAACTTTGGTACGACCGATACTACTCGGCCGCTTGGGGGGGGGGGGGGCGGATGGGGAACTTGGTTCGCGCGCTGCCGCGCGCGTTGATGAAATTTTACCAACACATCTGTGATATTTTTTCTGATTAATATGATACCAAACAAGATGTAATTTGATTCATATTTACTGTACCCACATGTGAAGCATAATGTATGTTTATACCGTGAATTAAACCATTAAATACAGTTGAAATTATATCGTGTTTAGTGTGATTTTAATCAGAAAGATGCCACAAATAAGTTGTTTAAAGTCCCATAAAAAAATAGTTAAAAATAACGAAGTTTTGTAATTGGATTAGTGGTGGTTCACACCGATAGCTCGGCGACTGACAATGAGACAGCTCGAGCTTCGTGGCCCCTGGGGCATTGCTCCGCAGTGGAGGGGATATTTTTTTGCATCTAACGTGTAACACCCTTTTGCGTCCATAGAATATTTACTGTATCTACTCAGTTTGAATGCTTGAGTTAGGCATGTGTGTGCATCGCGTGGTTTGACAAATAACTGTTGCATGCGACTGATTGAAACCGACCGTTTGTTTTCAATATTCGTGTTATAATAAGTATACGGGAATTTCGCCTCGTCTGAAAAGCTGGTGGGAAATAAGTGGCCCGTTCGGTTTCCTAGTTTTTGCAATTTTACAAAAATGCAGAACTCACAACTTTCTTGCTTAGAAACATTGTAACTGGACCAGATCACCGAGAAACACTCTACCCAAATTTCAACAAGTTTCAGTGAATATGTCACTTTGAGTATACAAAATTATATTTTGTTGTCTTCAAATAAAATTTGAAATTGTTCATATGTCACTTATTTAGTGGTTTTTCAGATAGTTTAAATCACCGATGTGTGTTTGGTTATAAATTTCTCTGTATTTCCTGAAATATTCATAGCATGAAGAATAAACGTCAAGAAAAACCCTCGAGTTCGTGCTGTTTTTTAGATCTTGTGGCTCTACCATTTCAACCATCCCCTCCACGTTTATTCCATTTCAAGACACCCTGTAGAGAATATGGAATAAAATAGTTGGCGAATCTTCAAAGATGTTCCTATAGTTCTAGTTCTCAATGTGAAACAATTTTGACCTTGGAATTACAATATTAATTTAAATTTTGCGGTCCCCAATCTAACAAATCTCCACTAATCTAGAGGTGTCATGCTAAAGTGGTCGCGACATATAATTTTGAAACACGCTGTACCTAATCCCAAAATTTGACTTGCTGTTAACCACGATACAAAACGAAAAAATGATCATCTTCGACCAGTCATCTTGTTTCCCTCCAACGATCAGAGGTCTCGGCCATTTCGATCCAACAAATTGCTGTTAATTTTAACTAACGAAAAGTTGCCCGCGAAATCAATTAATCAAGTTATTGTTTTCAGATTCTAGGAATCTGTTTCGCGCAGAACCTGCGGGCGGACATATTCGCGCAGAAGGCGAAGTGGCATTGACAATCCAGAGCCCCCACGGCTGTGTAGCACCTCGTGTTGATCGATATCGATCGATACCATTGATCCGAAGCTGAGAAATTCCAAATTAAAGGAAGAACGGCGTTCACAGAACCTTTCTGCAGCTTCGTTGATAAAGAAGAAACTGGAAACTGGTCGATCGGCGCGATGTTGTGGGGGCTAAACGGTGGAACATGGCCGATTTCACCGCAAAGTAAACACTCCTACTGCCGTGACGAAGGCGGAAGCCATAGAACACAACATACGAGTACACAATAACTTCTCCGTAGCCCCAATTGCTCGTTGAAACACGGTTACTGGGGCCACTTAGGCATATTGATCCCCTATTAGTCGCCGACGCGTTCCCTCCAAACACAATAATTAGCGACCTAGGAATGAATAATCGATCGCAAAAGGCGCCTTCGAATTTATTGGAGGTTTCACAGGTCGTTTAACTTCGAGAACGACCGTTCCAGCCTTTAGTATTATCGTACTATTTCCTTCGCAATTATTACAACTACTTGAGCGATTTTTTAAAAATCAATTTTGCAACCAAAAATTCTGAAATAATTCACTATTATGTATGCTATTAGGTACAATGCTCCGGAATTTTTTCGGAATTTTTCGTTAAACAGAACAGAAGAAATAAAGCATAGTGTAACCCAGACAGTGAGATTGGGGGTTCTACCACAATCTTATGCTTCGGGATTTTTTTAGAAATCGACGCTGCGACTGAAAATTCTGGAAAAATTCACAGGCGTCTATGTAATTAGGTAGAATGTTCATGAATTTTTTCGTAATTTTGTGTTGACCAGAACAGAAGATTGACTGGATTCCTGTTCTCACTGCCTACAAATTTGTCGGCTCACAGTATTAGGCATATTTTTCGTGACATTGCAAATTAAGTGACATCTGTTACATTAACAGTTGTCTCCAATAATTTTGTAGAGGAACAAGACTATATTCATTATACTTGAACATTAATACTGAATCCTCGTTAAGGTTTTGACGATTTCATTGCTGCCATGAGAATTCATCAATTTTCAAGTCAATCAATATTTAAAGAATCCAATAAATTTCAGAAAGAAAGTTTGCGATCGGTTGTTCGAAACGTTTGTCGCGTTTTCTCGCGTTCCAAAGATGGGCAGAATTTTTTCTCCGAACAGAAACTCTCGAATAGCACTCCCATACAAAGATTTAACCCGCTATTCTTCGAATAAGCCAGAATTACCATTGAAAAAGTAGAACAACATTCCAAACAATGTTTCTATTCGTTCGGTTCGACCGAAAACAAAATTATGCCCATCTTAGCTACCTAGTAATATGATATTATCGTTATGAATAATCGATTTTTGCTTCTTATTCCTTTAAGTGAGGGAATAATTTTAGTTTTACTCGAAGAACAGCGTTAAGTTTCACAGACAAATAATTTTCGAAATATTTTGAATTGTGTAACAATTGCAAAAAATCATTTTCTAAAATGAACTTCTACACTTCATTTTCTAAAATGAACACTCGATGAATGATAGTTTAGTGTGAAGAAATTAACATTCCTCAGCGTCTTAATTATAATGCTCATAAAACCGTTTTTCTCAAATATCTTCTAAACTATTCACCGCGTCGAAAAATGTGTTAAACTAATCCTGTAGATCTGGACAAGTTGCGTCTTTTATGTCATATTACTTTTTTTGTAGAACAAAAACGGTTTTCTAGAAAATTGGGAGAAACTTCAGGTCAATAAATTTCTGCCTGGTTTAGAGGCGCAGAATCACGCTACGGTGATCCTGACGTATAATTTTGAAACGCTCTGTAGATTCATGTTTACTGCCTCGTCTCGTTGGACAAGGTATATTTTGATACATATTTTATATAAGATTTCATCCTGTGTGCAACATTAAATCGAAATAAAAATAGAATTCTCCGTTTGATGTTGAAAAGAAGATGAAAATGGGGTTATGATAATACAACATATCGAATAGAATTTCCAAAGTGATTTTCTTCAAACGGAACAATTTTCTTTACCTTTTTTCGGTTGGTGTTTCTAAAGAAATTGTTGCATAACTATTGAAAAACTTACCGTTGTTCTTCCGTAATTGACTCGTCGAGTGAAACAAGTATTGTCTCAATAACGTTATGATAAGCAATACGAATGAATTGTGACGTACGTGTGAAATGAATGCCGAAAGAAAAACTATTAAAAAACTGTGAGAATGACAATCATACCGTTTATTGACACAATGAAATATCGTTTCTAATACGTTTGTGATATTCTTCATAGTTGCTTACGCGGCGCATTCCTTTCTAAGTGTAGTAAATCTTCTATAGTCGCAAGAGCCTTGGGAAGGTTCGTTTGCACAGTTCGTAGACCAGGGGTGGCCAATCTTTCGCATACCATGCGCAAAATTTTTCACGTACGAGTTCAGGTGCGCCATAAAACTCAAGCACTTTTTCTACCTTCTTACGTTCGTTGTTGCGGTTGGAAAATAGGAATAGGGGTAGGATCTGCTTCGGTTAGGGGAGGAAATGTAAAACTAAATTAATTAACTTACGCTAGTTGAAAAGACATACGTTCATTGGAATACTAATCTACAATAGTGAGAAATGATCTTTTGGACGATAGGGCGATCACTGTCTTGAACACCGCAATTCCCATCGTATAATTGTAAACTGTCAAAAAATTCCGTTAAATTGATGAATAAGAAGGCTGAATAAATTCAACTGAGAGCTTTCAGGTGTTGAAAATATGAAGATGGATTCAGTTATGGCTTCAAAAGAATAAGTATATGCGCAAGGATCCAACGCGCCACGTTTCCAACGCGAATGCGCCACAGGTTGGCCACCCCTGTCGTAGATAGACACTATTTTTTTGAGCTTCAGAGACCGAGCCGAACGTAGAAAAGGACAGCGCGTGTAATGTAAAGGACAGCGACTGCGACTTTCCGCGTCTCTTTCATTCCCATACGCTGTCCTTCCTTGCGCCCGAAACTTTCATCGTCAATTAAACCACTAAATACAGTTGAAATTATATCGTGTTTAGTGTGATTTTAATCGGAAAAATATTACAAATAAGTTGGTGAAAATCCCATAAAAAAATAATTAAAAATAAAGAAGTTTTGTAATTGAATTAGTAGTAGTGGTTCACACCGATATACCGGAGCCGAGATCAGATTACTACAGTGGAGGGGATATTCTTTTTTAATTCAACGTGTATACAACATTTTTGCGACTATAGAAGAATTACTGTACAGTGACTGCCATTGATATTCGGACTCTCTGAAAAACGACAACTTTTTCATTATGGGACCATATGATTTGACCTTTTTTGGGGAAACTCGAGCAATTAATTTACTACAGGATGTATGGAAAGAAATTTTTCAGAGATTGCAATTGGTCGGAATCTTAGAGAAAATTCTGGAAGTTTTGGAGAAAGTTTAAGAAATACGTTTTGTAGATCTGTGTTAATTATATGCTTATCTTTGTTAATTATATGAATTGTAGTGAAAATTTTGGAAAATGCAGAGAAAATTTAAGAAATACGTTTTGAAAGATTTCGAAAATCGTGAAAATCTGCAATGTTTGCCATTTTTTAATGTAGTTGTAGCTTATTGCAACGTCGACTGATTTTGATGAAATTTTCAGAATATGTTTAATTGATATATGTATGTATATCTATAAAACGTGTTTTCTAAAATTTCCATAAAAGCCCACATAAAAAAGTTTAGAAATGCATCGTTTAGTATTTTCTCTGTAATTCCGACAACTTGAAACTTTTTTCATATTCTGTAACAAACCAATTGTTCTAACTTGTTCTAACTGAAAAGTAATCGTCCTTTTAAGAGTGTCCGAATATTATTGAGAGTCACTGTAGATGTTTGAATAATGGCGGTATATGTTGAGATTCTAGTCCGTCCGTTTAAAAGAAAATCTGTTAACTAGAAGTTGATATCTGTATCGTTGTTAGACTGCGGATCTTTTTGCAAATATCTTTGTATAAACATTTTCTGTGTGAACTCGAAGGTACTAGAATTATATAAAAATTTGTGTCTTCGTTTAATGATTTTAAGAAGCTGATGATAATAATAGATGATTGCATAATATGTAAAAAGAAAAAATTATGTAGTCATCATCTTTTGTAATTGTAGAAAATTCTAATTGTAAAAAAGAATGATGACTACATACATAATTGATTAATGAAGCTGTATTCTTTAAAATTTAATCATTGAATTTGATTTTAAAATCGGGCACGAACTTATGCAGTTTAAATAAATGCATAATTTTATGTAATTCAGATAAATGCCCTTTATCTTGTATTTTAGCTTCCACCGAATCATTTTTATTATGAATGCATAAAATCCGCAGTCTAAACATTATGTTTGTTATTAGAAATCGAGGTTGGCTACCTTTTTTTTTTGTTTGTATAACTGTAAGTGCACTCAACTTATTCGATTCGTCTACCAAATGGAAACTGTTTTGTATAGTTTGTAAAACGTTTTATTTTTACAAATAGTAACAGTAATAGTTCTTAATTACTTTTATTGTGTGCATTGATAATTGAGTCAACAAGAAAACGATCAATTTAGACACGTACCATTAAATTTAATCTTTATTCCTTACTGTTGTGACAGCGTTGAAAATGTAGTTTAAATTTGTGTAATACAAAACTATTGTTCCATTATAGGTCTAGTAGATTAATTGTAAGATTGGTCCAGCGGCCCCACCCACAATTTTTATTGATATTGTGTGGAAAACAATGGTTTTAGGTTGAAAGATAACCCCCTAAAATTTTAAGTCGCTCACCCTTCGTATAAGGATGATATGAGGGTAAATACCCTTAACTGTATCATTTTTTTTCTCGTATGTTAATTAAGATATTCGGATAAAAAAACGAAAATACTCGAACTTACCTCCTTCATATCATACATTTTTTTCACCATTGTGATCAAATTATTAGGGGCAGAAAAAATCATTTAATTTTTTAGGGGTGGGAATTGCAAGCAACCCTTCGAGTGACCACTTCCAAAAAATTCAAGAACAATGTTCTGTTGCTTATCTAACATATAAAAAAGTTTCAAGATGGTCGGATTGGTGGAACATACAAGTTAAATATTGAAAAACAAATGAAATTACGGTATTTTTGTACCGTAATGGTATTTTTTATTACGGATTCGGATTTTATGCGAAAAAAGAAGAAACTTTTGTGTGAAACATTTTTTCAAAAAATGTCATTTTATGTCCTTTAAGTAACCTTCAAAATGAGTCTTGGCGAAATAATGTCTTCCATTTTTAGGGAAAGGTAATTCATTATTTTATGTATGAGGACAGTCAAGCCTTGATCTAAGAAAAACGTTCGGGTCCGTGCCGTTTCTTAGATCTTGTGGTTCCACCATTTCAAATATTTTAAAAACTTATGCGATACAAAAAGTATACTGAAATCGTCTTCTATAGTTAATATATTAAATGTTATGCATATGCATAAATTTACTTGGTACTAAATATATATTTAATACAAAACTATTGTTCTATTATAAAATTTCTATGGTCTTCCATTTTTAGGAGAAGTTAATTCATTGGAAAAAATTCAATTACTTCATGTATCAGTACAGTAAAGCTACGATCTAAGAAAAATCTTCGGGTCCATACCATTCCTTAGATCCTGTGATTTTACAATTTCAAGTATTTTCAAAAAGGATGCTTTTTATTTACATCACAGTCTTCAATAGTTAATTTACACATAAAAAATATACTTACACGTTCCTCAAAGAATGCAACGAACGAATTTCTTGTTTTCTCGTTATAACAATGTATCCTAAAAATAGTAAAAATTGTCAGAGCAATGAACGAATCGAATATAGTGAGTGCGCACGATCGGGACGGTTTCCGATTGAGAAATGACGGTGGTCTCATTTCTCGAATAGTGGAACGAGTCGGCGTCGTATACTGTATCAACCTTCCACACGCCGAACTCACTGAGAATTGTGATTCTTCTTTATTTATTATGCTACGTTGACATTTCCAAAATGCCACTTGACTGCCGGACAGAGATTTTCTCATTTTCCTCGGACGTGTTCAATTCTGATTTATATATACGTATCGACAGAAGGAAGTGTGGAGTTTAAAATAGTGATAGAAACACGAACAAAGAGAAAGAGGGAAACGAGAAGTATAGCGGCTGGACCGCGAATCCGAAGAGTAGGGTAAACTTCTCCTTGTGTAACCAGAAATTTTTAGCTTTTTCCTATGTTATCCAGTAGATTCGGACAAGAAGCTGTGAGAAATCCAAGTTTCGATCCTAGGAGGATCAATGGTTCAAAAGATATGAGTGTTTAAAGTTGAGCGATTTACAGCGTTTTTGACAGGCAAGGGCGTCGCCATAGGAAGCTCAGATTCCATATACATAGATACTTTTAGACAGTGCAATACAATTTTTTGCTAGTTTGGGTGCCCACAAATTTTAGACTTTTTTTATACAGGGTGTCCCACGCAACTGGAACAGGCTGTACCTCCTAAACGGTCGGGAATAGAGGAAAATGTTATAAGAAAAAGTTGAATGGCATCAGGCGGTGCATACTACGCAACTGATTTTATGGACTTTTGTGCATCGGTGCATCAGAAAAATGCAACTGTACTTTTTTTAAAAATGGAAACTTATATTTTTTACTGAACCAATCGATGCAGTTTGTTGTGCTTTACATAAAAGTACTAAAAAGGTACTTGTGCCCTAAACTTATTTGTTAGGAAGTTATCGAATCTAAAAGTTCTCTGATTTATAATGGAACATAACGTAGGTACATACTCCGGAACACTTGCCGAGACCGAAATAATTCAGTGAACTTTCAGCTTCGATAACTTGTTAACGAATAAGTTTATGGCATAAGTATGTAGTACTTTTCTGTAGAGCACAACAAACTGCATCGATTGGTGCAGTCAACAATGTAGGTTTCCATTTTTAAAAAAAGTGCAGGTGCATTTTTCTGATGCACCGATGCACAAAAGTGCATAAAATTAGTTGCGTAGTATGCACCGTCTGATGCCATTCAACTTTTTCTTATAACATTTTCCTCTATTTTCGACCATTTAGGAGGTACAGCCTGTTCCAGTTACGTAGCACACCCTGTATAATCCCGTAAATTTTGACGAGTGAACGCCGAAAATCCAAATTTCGATCCGACGAATTCAGTAGTTCAAAAGTCAAAAGTTATGAGTGTGTAAAGACATTGGCACGTGCTTGTGCTGCCATCTAGCGACTCCGATCGGTAAGCGGCGCCTAACCGTCATGGCGACGCTAACTAGTCAAAAACACTAAATCGCTCAACTTTGAACACTTATAACTTTTGAACCGTCGATCCTCCAGGATCGAAACTTGGATTTCTCGTATCTTCTCGTCCAAATCTACTGGATAACGTAGGACAAAGGTGAACATTTACAGGAGAAAGGTAAAAATACCTGGTTACACAAGGCAAAGATCAGCCGAACAGTAGCTTCAGTTTCAGCGACGATGTTGCTTTGCGAGAACAGAGTTCCAAAGGGATACACCTTCGATATCCCAACATCTCAGAGAATTGATTTTCCTAGAAGAAAAAAAAGCCAGCGTACACAATCTTCAAGTATGCATGCGGAAGCTTTGTATTTTCTACTAATAATTAAACCACGCGCTGCTCTAATCTTAAAGTAAGCTAGTTTTTAGTAAGATAGTTTTAGTAAAAAATTAATTTCATATTTAAATTCAGGGAAATTTCAAGTATAACTTAATTTTAAGAAGAATTAACAGGAATTCTCTTATAGAAAATTAGTTCCGTTAAATTGAGGGGAAAGTTTCAAGTTTAAAAATTTTTAATTAATTTTAAAAAGCATTAAGAGGAATTCCTATAGAAAATTAATTTCAAATTCAAATTGAGGAGAATTTCAAGTTTAAATTGATTTCAGAAAAAATTAAGAAGAATTCTTATAATAAATTTTTATTAAAGTCATTATTATATATAAATATATATAATATAAATATATAAATATATATAAATATATATATAAAATTAATTAAAAATTTTTTTTATTTGTCGGGATTTTTATAAGATTAAATTAATTTTAAAGAGAATTAAGAGGAATTCTTATTGAATTTATGATAATTCTTATACGAAATTAATTTAAGAATTGAGGGGAATTTCAAGTTTAAATCAATTTTCAAAAGGATTCAGAGCAATTCTTATCAAAAATTAAGTTAAAATTTAAATTGTGAGGAGAATTTCAAGTTTAAATTAATTTTAAACAGAATTAAAAGGAATTCTTATAAATATATATTTTAAGATAAAAGCAGCTTTATTGTACAGAAAATGTTTCTAGAGACTCCTCCTCATGCGTAAGACTCGTTATAATTAACTAGATAGATCAATCGAAAACACGCAACAATTTAATCACAGTTGTGTTGAATTACAACCGAATTACTTTACAAGTTCTAATTACGAAATAATTCGACCACACGGTATTCAATTATTTGGTAATTTGAAATTCAGTCTTTAATTGGTAATTCCAGTCTCTTATTCAATGAAATTACAATGTCATTTGTAATTCAAGTCCCTTATTTAATTACATTACAATGTAATTTGTAATTCCAGTCTCTTATTCAATAACATTACAATGTAATTCGTAATTCCACTGCCTTATTCAATTCAATTACAATGTAATTCGTTCTTACAATTGAATTACAATTTCAAAGTACAGTGTGTGTAATTATGAATTACATATAAGAAGAATAAGAGGTGGAAAAAAAGAAGATTAATATCAGCGATGAGTATGGTATTGCGTTTGTTTAATGTTATTGTTAAAGATCCAGTACAATTCCGTGCAACCACTGAGGTTCTTCTGTACTGCGAACAATTTTGTGCTACGACGTTCTCTCGATAGAAGCCCGTTTCGCTGGTTTCAGTATAGTCGAGTCGATTAATCCTCTGCACTCTGAATTATTTTTCAATTTTGTTCCTTGGCTGCTACTTATTTTAAACAATTTCCAAATTGGTTGTAATTTATATTTGTGAAACTCACATTTCCATTTAACTTTTGTGGTTCAAATAATCGGAGAACATTCATATTGAAATATTAAAATATTGAGATAGCGAAATATTGAGATATTGAAATATTAAAATATTGAGATATTGAAATATTGAAAAATTGAGATTTTGGAATGTTGAAATATATTGAAATATTGAAACATTGAAATACTGTTTTATTGAAATATTGAAATATTGAAATAGTGAAATATTAAAATAAATATTGAAATATTGAAATACTGAAATATTGTAATAGCGAAATATTAAAATATTGAAATAAATAGAGGAAGAATCAAATACATATGAAGACCGGTTTTATTTACGTTTTTCTTTCTCTGATGTCGAGAGACACACTCGACCAGGGAGTGCAAAAGGTTAATTTTCGATGAGACTGTTCCGTGGAATAAGTCCAGCCACGAGCGAATATCGAGGGATGAATCGTAAACCACGTGGCATAAAATAGCTGTAAATGTTTTTTCGATGGATTAAGTTAACCAGTTGATTAGCTCGAGTTCAATTGTATTGTACTTTCGAAAATAATGTGGATATATACAACTATGTAACGCTCGGTTCTCTCTCTCTGTGCATTTCCGGTTCGTCTTCTTATGATTTCCTGGTCCAACGTTGACACAGACTGAACTCTCTCGCTCTTCTATCTCTTCTCGAGAATGGACCACGAAATACATACGTACCGCACGTTCATGAGTTAGTTTGTTAACCATGAGAGCTGACAATTCGAAGGAGAACGCTTCTAAACGTAACATTTCTTCAGAATTTAATTTCATATGTCCCGAAAATATTTTTCTACGGATTACCAACGTTTGGCACGTCTACAGGCTAAATAAAGTGTAGTTCAAATGATTTCACTGTAAATATATTATAAATAAAGCTTTTACAACTATCATGGTTTTATGTGAGATCGTATGGAGAGATCATTGATTGACGCCTTTACAGGTCAACAGCAAACGGAGGAATATTTTCAAATCATCGGAGGAAATTCGTATTAAAATAATATGGCAATACAGAAATATTGAAGTACTCAAACATTGAAATATTGAATAATTTAATTATTGAAATATTGAAACATTGAAATTGTTCAAGATTGGCGCGCCCGAGCGCCATATTGTTACACCAGCACCGCGCGACCCCGCCAAGATTAGCGCGATCCCGCCGAAACCGCGAGCGATATCGTATGCCATCGAGGCTTACGCGGGCAATAGATCGGCTGTTTGGTCCAGTGATGCCAGAATCATGGGTCGTGGGTTTTTGGGTTTTTTCCCCTCCGCTCGCTCAGCCGACTCGACCTCCCACTCTGACACACCGTCGTCGACATGTTGCTTCTACTGCGCACGCGCTACACACGACGTGTCTCTATCACAGTATCTCGACAGAGTAGACGACGGTCGGGTTTCTTTCGTGTGAAACTTCAATACATGTACTGTTTAGTAAACGATAGATTAGGTTAGAAATGGTCACGAGACTCTTTTTCCTTTTTTATATTAATTCCTATGTAGCCTAAAATGTTTATTCGTTTTATTACAATACCGATAATTGTAATAAAACGAATAAACATTTTAGGC
>CM052284.1:9274330-9305590 GCA_028455765.1 Lasioglossum oenotherae
ATCTTTCCGCCGTGCGTGCACTTTTTCCACATTCATTGAAAACAGATAACATATCACATCTTTCTGCATTTGAAAACTTACTCATTCTGAAAGATCAAATCGTGATACACTAAACTACGACTGAAGGAATACTGTCTATAAGCTGATTAGATCGATGACATGATGACACACTGATGATTCTGAACCGTAAGTGATGAATACAAACATAATATGGGAAGCGACGAGAGTAAACATAAACCGAGACGCCCTAATTATGGCAACAACGAAAAATCTAATACAAAGAGCGGAGTTCTGTATCATAGAAGGTGGATCGCGGTTCGAACATCTAATGTAACTTGATTTATATTGTAAGAAATAATTCTTCATTAAAATTACGTTTGCACAAAATTTTCAAGTCTGAGCTCATTTCAAGGTCATAGTATAGTACACTGTTAAATTCGTCTCGACGTCAGAAACAATCCTATGATGTCCAAAACATATAGTGCCATTTAAAAAAGTCAAGGTGACCTTTACTTTTTTACGTAAAAAGCATTCTTTCAGATTTAAGAATATGCGAACATGTAGCTCATCAAGTACTGAGAAACTTTTGTCTAAAACATTTTTTAATTGCACTACTGGAAATGCCTAAAATATGGTGACATAACTTAACGGATACACCCTGTATGTATAACTGTCTATCTGTCTGTTCGCAGGAAACAAAAATAATGAAATAATGATTTTTGAAAAACAAAATATATATACTAATACTGTGCTTTATTAGAAAAAAGTAGTTTGATTTTTACCTAAAAAATATTTTTAATAGTAGTTTATCTCTTCTAATAATTACCTATATGATTTGATATGATTTGAGTCTTTATAAGAATAAAAAGTAATGAATGTAACAATGTAGGTTTGCATGGCTCAGAGAGGAAACACATCATCAAGTCAACGGTTCCGAGTTCGAGTTCCGGCAACTGCATAAAAATTTCTGAATTATAATAAGGTCCTTTCGAATACAAAGTGGAATATTCCTTCAAGCAGTTTCCCGCGTGCTTATATGTATAACCATTTTTTCCGCGTGTCTATACAATCAATTCAAATTTCCCGCGTTAACGACCGACATCAAAAGTACCGCCCGGAGTGTCGCCTCTTGCTGTAAACTGTAGACCATGTTTTGACCAGTGATATATTCAGTGGTGTTCAGTGGTTTTGACCAGTTTTTACTCTGTTTACTGCGAGCAGAAATTTCACAAAAATGAAATTAAAAAAGAAATCAAACGCAGTAAGAATTCCACCTGTAAAGAAAGCTATAAAAGTGAAACGAAAATCGTCGGATGTCGAAGGAGAATCAACCGTATCGAAAGCGTTGAAGAATGTGAAAAAAGTTTTGGAGGTTAGTTATCACGTGTAAGAGATACCTTATACATTACGAAATTTCCCAAAAATTGTATTTCATTCCACAGGACAAGAATGCAGGCTCGATGAAAAAGGAATCAATATTACGAGTTAAATCACGTACACGTAAACCGACGAAGAAAATAATCAAAACAAAAAAAGAACGTACGAGAGGTCTCGTTTACGTGGGTCACATTCCTCATGGCTTTTACGAAGAGGAAATGGAAGATTATTTCAAACAATTTGGGAAAGTGACGAGAGTAAGAGTTTCTAGGTCGAAAAATGTAAGTGTGTACTTCGAATTTTGTAGCAAACTTTATTGATAGACAGCGGATTCTATGCATTTATGACAGAAATGATTCAATAGGTGCAATTTGAAACAGTGAAAATATTAGAAGAACTTAGAAACTCTATTATATTATTTTAAATTTATTAAACATCTTAAGTGCTTATATTAATTTTGAAATGAAATAACTTTCTCTTACCATCCTTATGATTGATGTCTTGCGATATTGTCCAGAAGTGTTTATTAGTCATTGTCAGGTTTAGTAAATACACTGAACGATATCCTCAATGTTCTCACCCTACACGCTGTACAATTGGATACATTTCTACAATAAATTGTTAGAGCATGTGATTCAATAAGTGCTGAAGCGAAAGGAAATACTACTCAATCCGTGATAAATACTTCTATAAATGCAAGTTCATTTCTCCTTTTTTGTCATAAATCACCTTTGCTGACCTTCAAAGACCTTAATGTGGCGCCTTGTTGGATTCGTCTTAATAGCCGCTATCAGAGAATAACTACCGAAACATAGCATTCTATTTAAAAAAAACAAAATGTGACTTTCACACCTCTGAAGCGACTCCACCTAGCAACAAAAGATTAACGTTATACTATGGCTCCTGTTGTTTGATGCAACTTTTATTTCGGAAACTTTTCTACTGTTATGTCCTAAGATGGACATATTAAAGATTTGATAGTTCAATTGAAATTTAATTTAATAGATTTGAATTGATTGAAATTGAGATACAACGCGGTTTTGAACCTACCTGCATTCACCGGCTTCGGTTCGGGTAATTGAGGATTTCTTAATATTCTATGTAACTTCAATCATGGAATTGGAACGTAGAAATCGAAGTTGGGTGGTTTCTTTAAAAATGATTTGATATTTTATTTTTTGAATAGAAATAAAAAAAAGTATATTTTAAACACCAAATTTCGGATACATAATGTTTCTCAAAATCTTATTATAATTTGTTAGTAATTACCACTGGGTAGATTTCTTCTTTTGATTAGAACAATCTTCTTGCTGAAGGCTTCTGCGTTGATTTGGAGGTGGAGGTTTGTGCTCCAGGGGTTCTGCGTTGATTTTTTCTTTTCTTATGATGATATGTTAATGATGAACTTCACTTCAATTAAGATGACACACTCAATAAAAAGGCAAGCTGATTTTGGTTAGTATGTATTGATGTTCTTGAATAGCATATGTACTGTGGTTTATGGACTGAACTCTAAATGAGGGGAACCATCCCTTTTATAGATCCTTTGTTCTTAATTTTCATAAGGTGGTTACTTCGTCACCAATTCCTCTTAATCGCTTTCTTCTCTGTCACTCTCTTCTATTGTATTTTTTATCCTCCTATATCGATTTCTTCTTAATTGCTTTCTTCTCAGTCACTCTCTTTTTAATTATGTGCATTGTATTGTTTATCCTGCTCTTGGCCAGATCATATTACATCTGCATATCTCGTAGATCGATGAACAATTTATTGCTCATTGATTCTTCTGAAAAATCTTCGCTATCTTCAGTGATGGACAGTCTTCAATGGATATTCCCTTATGATTTATATTTGGAAATGACTGACAGTGAATCATTTAATGAAATAAATTTCGCTACGCATTTATTTTGTTCAATAAAGATTGAAATTCAAAATGAGGTTTCCTAATTCTATCGCACGCAATGTGGTGTAATAGACGATAGTTCGACATTGATTATCAACAATAGTATTTAATATTTAGTTTCTCGTACAACATTATTAGATTAAACATAGAAAGAAATTCAAAAGGTATATGTTATACATCATTGATTATATCAATTATTAGCGATGACTGAACCACCGGACGTGACATTACTATTATCATACTTTTGGAGTTATTGTAGGTGGCAATAGTTACTGCCTCACGCTGTATGTATATAGTAAATATAATCTACTAGGCTCTTACATGTTACTATTACATATTAAAGAAATCTGTGATTTTACTCTGCATGAATACATAGCCAATAGCTCAGTTTGAGAAACGAGGGACGGATGAGGGTTAAAAAGCCACTTTCGAAGACACTGCAAATACTTTAATTTACAAGCTAACATAGAAATAGAAAATGAAACAAATAGAAATTGGAATTTTGTATTCTAGACCGGTAAGAGTCGTGGTTATGGGTACGTTGAATTCGAGCACTCAGATGTAGCAAAAATAGCTGCAGACACAATGAATAACTATCTAATGTGCGATAGACTACTGAAAGGTATAGTATGAAGACTTACCTAGTATTCTATATAAACAAGTATTACTTAATTTATGGTAAATCAACGCGAAATGAAATTTTATATTGTTTAGCTACATATCTTCCACCGGAGAAGCAACATACACGCTTCTTTGCTGGAACTCCATGGACGAGCGAGGTTTATCCGAAACTAATAAACAGAAATACCACGAATAGTTTAAAAAATACAAGTACTAGGAGCCATAAGAGTTTTGTGCAGAGTACGCAAGATAAATTGTCTGCTCTAGAACAGAAATTGAAAGGTATGGGCATTGATCTCACATTTGCACCGAATGATACGAAGGCGTAACTATTACATAAATACTTTTAATGTTAATAGTACGTAATTACAGCGCAGAAGTTGAACTTAAGTATTATAGACACATTAAACGTAAACGTTTTGTATAAAACACTATTTACAGTGATACGGTAATATAAGCTTAATCAAGTTTGAATAAAAACAGTTGGTCAGGAAGCTAGTTTTTCTTGATTGTTTCCGGCACCACCTTTCGTCCTCTTCCACTTCATTCGTCTGTTCTGGAACCAAACTTTCACCTGAAAAATAGGTAATTGTATTAAACGAAAGTTAATCATGCGTTTGTGATTCTGGAATGGTTAATCCAAAAGTACGAACTTTTAGACTTGAGAACTTTTTAGCTATTGCACTTGAACTCTTTAACTTTTGAACTTTAACTCTTCAACTTTGAAACGTAAATGTTTGAACTTGAACTCTTTAGCTTTTGAACTTCAACTCGAACATTTGGATTTTTGAATTTGAACTTCAACTCTTGAACTTGAGGTCATTAACTTTTGGACTTCAACCCTTTCGCTTTTAAACTTCTAGACGAACTTTTGAACTTGTCCTTTAGAACTTCAACTCGAACGTTTGAAGTTGAACTTAAAGTTGTAAAATGAAAGGAAATAAAAAGTTAAGAACTTGAAGATCAAAAGTTAAAGAGTCCAAATTCAAAAGTTAAAGAGTTCAAAAGGTCAAGTCAAGAAATTCACGAATCTCAGTTCAAGGTTATATTTAAAAGTTAAAGAGTTTAAGTTCAAAAGCGAAAGAGTTGAAGTTCAAAAGTTAAAGACTTCAAGTTCAAAAGTTCGTCTAGAATTTCAAAAGCGAAAGGGTTGAAGTTCAAAAGTTAAAGGATTCAAGTCCAAAAGTTCAAGTTAATGAGTCCAAAAGTTCAAGTTCAAGAGTTGAAGTTCAACCAAAAAAATCCAGAAGTTCGAGTTGAAATCCAAAAGTTTACATGAACGCTTTAACTTGAACTTTTGGACTTTTGAACTCTGTTAACTTGAAGTCTTTAACTTTTGAATCTGACCTCTTGAACTTTAAGTATATGACTTTTTGGACTTGGACTTGAACTTGAATGGTAAATTCTGTGGCTTAATCCTGGTTAATCGAGTGTTGACTGAATGATTCATTTAGGGGCATTGTCGTATTAGTGATTCACCTGACGCTCCGTTAAATCCAACGCGACTGCTATTTCATAACGGCGTAATCGTGTCAGATAATTGCTATGTGCGAATTCATACTCCAGATGCTGAATCTGTTGTTTCGTAAATGCGGTCCTCTCCTTTCGAGGTTTCTCATTGGTTAATCTCTTCCCCGCTTCTGAAATTAAACCATGTAGCCATTACAGTAGGGAATAAACAGGATATGCTGGACAAATAAATTTATTTTGGATTAGGAAAATGAGTACAGGAATGTGAGGTATAAAAATTATTAAATTGCTCGAATTACAGAATACAATCATATAAACTCTCTCTCTCTCTCTCTCTCTCTCTCTCTCTCTCTCTCTCTCTCTCAAACTTCAAGTTTAAAAGGGAAATTTCAAGTTCAGGAAAATTTCCAGCTTAAAAATAAAGACGATTTTACGTGGCTTGAGTTAGTTATTTTAATGTTTAATTCAGTTGGGCCATGTTTTTCCGTTATCCGATTGAGCTCAAACTTTGCACAAATTTTTTTTTAATTATTTGGAACAACTACTGTACACTTTTACCACTTTTAACTGCAAAAGCGGTGTAAAAAGAGATCCAGGTGTATTACGATTTTCATGGATAGTTAAAACAATTGTATAGCTGTTTAAAGTGAATGTAAATTCTTTTTCATAAGTGCAGTAAGCGTGCATTTATATGAGTGCATTATCGTCAATGCGTTCGTCGAATCAGAGCTGTTAGACTCCTTTTTTCTTTGGAGAAAGCTAAGAGCCGCCATTTACCAGTAGGAGCCTACCACTCTAAAAGGAATGATGAATCATAATCTGAGTTTATATTAGTATTACAACCTTAGAATTGGATCATCCTCTCTTATTGTGGTCTCTCGACTTCGATTGACACAACTCGGGTATAGTTGAATGTTGATGATTTTGAAAATGATACAAATTCAAATGTCGACTGTACATCCCCGAATAAAAATAGTTAAGTAGAAGGGACATTTAGTTCGTTTTTTAGTTGTAAAATTAAAATTAAATGTAAAATTAACGTAAATACTTCGAAAACCAATGTTAATTGATAATGTACTCTAAATTAAAATAAATAAGCTTGTAAAATTAACGTAAAAACTTCGAAAACCAATGTTCATAAATATTGCATTCTAAATTAAAATAAATAGACTTGTAAAATTAATGTAAATACTTTGAGAATCAATGTTAGTAAATATTGCGTTCTAAATTGAAATAAATAGACTTGTAATTATTAGATATTGCCGCGAACGAAGCGTATTAAATCCATTTGAAACTTTAAATTTCGTTTAACAATTCGTTTGAAATACCGATCAATTTTTCAAGAATCCGAAATTTAGCGTTAAAAAAATTGTTTGGCTCCACTGTACATCCCCGAATAAAAACAATTAAGTAGAAGGAACATTTAGTTCGTTTTTTGCAAGAGTAATGACGTGCACTGTCGTTTTGTTTATGGCGGCATCATATTCGATGCGTCATTGACAAGTTGCAGCCGCGTGGTTGCTGACAAACGTGCCGCTCGCGTAATGGAAGTTGCTGGAATCGTAGGATGATCTGTGATAATGTAGAGAGAACGTGGTCGGATCGGTGCCCGGGCTCTTAGCTTTGCTTCCGTGCCGCTATCACAACCATAATTGCTGACTGACGTCAATCAACAGAGGCTTCGCGTTACACGATTTCAATGGCCAATAGTTATCAAAATTTGATTCAACGAGAATTCCTACTTGGAACTACGAATAAAAGTTATACTCGGGTACAAGGGGTAACTGTTGTTAACGTTAAAAACATATACAGGGTGAGTCCAAAGAAACAGAACACCTAAATATCTCTGTTACTTTTCGTTATACAATAAAACTTCTTAGGACAAAGTTACACTGTTTGAAGGGCCACATGTAACGGTGTAAGGGAAAAAATTTTCGAGGTCATTTTTTTATGAGATTTTAAGGTCATCGATATTTTTTTAAATGGAATGAGGTATTTTTTAATACATCAATCTATGTAACTGGACATTCGTTATAAAAAAGTATTAACCTATGTATGATTGGCCTGTTCAATCTTTTAAATAAAATAAGAAAAATTAGAAAAATAATTCACATTTTAGTGATAAACGCAAATAATAATTTCTGTTAAACTTTTTACGATCTCTTTTATTTATCCTAGCATATTGGTCAGTGCACTCTCTTGTAAGATAATTGAAAATAATTTAATCTGCACGAAATGTTATTTTATGTGGCATTAATATCAAACTTACGATAATAAATAATACACATAAACGTAAGAGACATAAACAGTAGGGATGATGAATTTCTCGCGAGATCGGGACGGAATCCCGAAAATTCACAGGAATCCCGAAAGTCTCGGAATTCCCGAAAATATCTGTGATTTCCGACATTTTGAAGTTTCTCCATATGTACTTCCAATAATTACAAGAATCTGAAAGCCATTGTGTTCTCGAAGATTACATATCTTATTAGTCGGGAATGTTTATGTTAGTAATATATTGTAGAAAGTAATTGCGAATAACGATATTTTCGGGGGAATCCCAAATAATATTCTATATCCTATACATTGTCGGGAATCCCGAGTCTTCGCGGGATCCCGCACATACTCGGGAATCTCGGATATTTTCGGGAATCCCGGATATTTTACGAGAATCTTGAACATTTTCGGGAATCTCCCACACCCGTATTAAACAGTGATGTTTTAATTATTTTGTCAACCAGTTCATCTATTATTCTTCATTTATATTCTATTATATCAATTTATTTTCCTTGTTCATATAACGACAATCTTTTATTTTACTTAAATAACTGTACTCATGATTGAATAATTAAGAAATTAACTTATGAAATTAATGTTCAATGTTTGCAGCAACATTTGAACGAATTTTATTTAATCATGCTTTTATTAGACTCCGAGACATTAGTGTAAAATAATACTCTACAACTTTGCTCTGGACTAGAAAAGCAGTTGCTGATTAGAAAAATATTTAGACTACCACGTGCTTCAATGTAACCATATTGGCGACAGTAAAGTCATCAAACGAGGCTATTAGAAGTTAATTACCAACATACTACCTAATAACAGCGTTCTTTCGTCACCGATGCTTGTCGCACCCTGCGAATATTGCCACAAGTGACATTTAGCTTCGTCTCCAGTGTTCTGCACAGTATTTTGAAGAAATGGAACCTCCCAGGCACGAAACATCGTGGTGGTGATTTCACGGTCTTGAGTCTTTTCGCAAATAATGTCTTCCCCTCTGTCCAGATAATGAGTATCCCCTTTTTCAGTATTTTCGTTGTAGTATTGCTCCCACCTTATCGTACATAAAGAAAGATTAATGTAAAGAATCATTGAAATGGTGATTTTTAAATGCATTGCATTTTAAATATAGGATAAAAATGGTGTGCACTGTTATAAGCGATAGGAATTATTTAGGAACCTCTTTCTTAAACCCTTTGCACTCGGAGTCCTTGCGACTTAGCACAATTCCATTCTATAATATATGATATTTTTTATGCATATGAAATTGATACAATACCTCGTACAATATTTAAATGTTTAGTAATTGGTTAGATAACAACATATTTAATAATGTAAATACTTAAACAGTTCTTCGAATACTGTTTACAATTTTTTAATTTGAAAATTTCACAATTTTACAACTTTACAACTTAAAAATTTTACAATTTCACAATTTTAAAACTTTACAACTTAAAAATTTTACAATTTTACAACTTTAAAATTTTACTATTTTACAATTTTACGATTTTTCAATTATACTTTGTCTCCGTTCCCATTCAGACAATAATTTTGAAGTTGCAAAATATTTGAAAGAATGCCGGAAGTATGCTAAAAGTAAAACTAAACTGAAGTATTCTTACTAATGTTTTAGGTGTGGCAGTTTTAGAAAATTGTAGAATTGTCAGATTGTCAAATTGTCAAATAGTGAAATTGCGAAATTGTGAAATCATAAAATAGAAAAATTGTGAGATTGTAAAATGGAAAAATTCTAAAGTTGTAAAATTGTGAAAATGTAAAATGCTAGAGCTGGAAAATTGGAAAATTCTAAAGTTGTAAAATTGTGAAATTGGAAAATTCTAAAGCTGTAAAATTAAAAAATTGTGAATACCTCGTACGATACTTGAATATTCAGTAATTGATTACTATTCTCTTCTTTGTTTGTATACTACATTTACCTGTACATTCGATCATTGTTCTGCTCAAGGGAATGCGAGGGGCCATTTGCAGAGTAAGGCGAAGCCAAATTCATTTCGCCGGCGCCATTCATCGACGTAGACATATTGCAAAGATTCGATATATTATTCCAGAACTTCCAGTTGCCAGGATAACAAGAACTCTGGAAGTTTAGTTGAAGATACGGCGGGGAGGGGAGTGTTGTTTCTAAGGTATTCTCCAAAGATACTTCTTCTGGCTGCTCCATTTTGTCTGGAACAGATTGAAAAGTTGTTCGACGTTTATCAAATGGAAACGTACATCTTAAGTATAGATTCTGTAATTTCACCAGGAATTTGGAAACTTCTATTCCACGTGACGAGCTACAATAATTAGTTTGTTAGTTCTCATTTACACATTGGTGAATGTGCCCATAATTATGAAAAGTCGACTAGGTCGTTTATACAGTCGGGGACAATATTAAGTGGCCACTCTTAAAGAATCGCGCATAACTGTTTTAAAATTGGCCCAAAGAACTTGAATTTTTTATAGATGTTAGACCGACTAGTTTGCTAGAGAATGAGAAAATAATAATTTATTTAGATTGCAATTGCTAGGGATTATACATCATTTGAAAAACGATATTTTGTCAACATTTTTATCTGCGAAAGATTTCGGTAACTTATACGCATACTGAAAAATTCATCGAAATCGGTTAATGTTGTAATAAGCTATAAACGTTTAAATGTAAGAGCTCAAGGGTGAAATTCCCTGACAAGATTTAAGCTCTCATCCTTAAACGTTTGTAGCTCATTGCATCATTAACGGATTTCGATGAAATTTTCAGTATGCATATAAGTTACTGAAATCTACGAAACGCATTTTTAAAATTTTGTATGGTCCCTATCAATTGCAATCGAAACAAATTTTTGTTTATTCGTTCTCCAGCAAACTAGTCGGTCTAATATCTTTAAAAAATTCAAGTCCATAGGGCCAATTTTAAAAAAGCTATGCAATTTTTAAAAGTGTCCATTTCGTATTGACCTTTGACAGTATTTTTAAATTCTTCCAATGTTTTTACTGTTTTAAATTACACCAACTCTCACTTTTGTCACGTTTGAAAAACTTACTTTTCCTTCAGTTTTTTATTTCCTGGCAATTTCGCTCTCTTAATTGTTTTATTTTCTGGCAACTTATCTCACTTTCGACAATTTTGCAACAGCCGAGCACGTTAAAGGGGACACTACCGTCAGATCGAGCACTACTTGTGAACCGCCTTAGCACTAACTCGGAAATGTCAAACTAGTAGACGTTAAAGCACTCCGATAGGCTGATAGAAATCAGGGTAGATGTGTAGTTGGAGAACGACCGAGTTGTGGGAGGAAGGCTGAGGGGCCACACGAACGTTTTTCTGAAATTCATCCGAGATTCATCTTGTCCAAACAAATCTTAATTACTCAGGGGGACAGTGATGAACTGACATATTTATTTCGTAAGTAGAATTTATATTGTACCATCACATACAGCACCGAACTAAAAAGTTTTACATTTTCCCGTCGCTTTTACTAACGGAAATGAAAATGCGCGTTTATGCTTTTATGTTTAACTGCACTAAAATATTGCTAGTAATATGTTGAATTTTCAATAGAAAAATTTTACTCAAATGTTTCTGCTTTTGTTTATTTAGAAAGTAGAATTTATATTTTACCGTCACACAAACTGGATTTAAGTTTATCCATTCGTGTTCTAATATTAATTTAAAATGATTGTCTATATTTATAAATATTATAATAATTAATAGCATAAATATTGTATGTATACTGTATTTGTAAATAAATATATCATCCCATTTTATCCAAAATTGTACTATTGTGAAGATTAATTATAATTTGAAATAAATTTAATTCGTCATCGTCTAAATGATTTTAATAGTAATCAGAACCACTTTGCTGTAGTTTTCATTGAATTGTTATAAGCTTAGTTGGAAATTGGTACAACCGATAGGAAGCGTATATGTAAGTTATAATTATACAAAATAAACATTTTCTACCTGAATTGCAACAAACTGGAATGAAACAGGAATTTATTTTCTTTGCTCGATTTTATTTTCAACGCTCTGCAATTATTAATCATCCACAAATAATGTGAAATCCCATGTGCTTTACTAAACTGTATTTCTGATTTGACTTACAAACATGAGTTATTTAAAATTTCTCATTCTTGTTCCTCATCAATGATCTACAATTATATTATTAGACAGCGTCTCTTCATGCAAAACAAAAATTTGCAACAAAAAAAAGCTGGAGTGAATCAGAAATTCATTTTCTCTCATAATATGTTTATAAGAATTCTTCTAATGTATTTACTGTTTTAAATTACATTTACTCATGTTTAGAAGCGAGTCTTATTCAGCTATACATAGTTTATTTAACATTAAATTTTTTGGGTGTACTTCTGAAAGCGACATCCCTCCGATTTTCATGAAATTTTTGCCAAAGCTTAATCTTGATTAGAGAAGAAAGTCCCTAAAAGGATTTTTGGCGACAAAGCCTCGTTTGCCCCCAGCCCCCTTCAAAGTTTTGACAATTCTTACTAAATATTTTCGAAAATATTGATTTTAGAGAAAAAAGTTTCAAACAAAAAATGAATGTTCGGTGTAATTCGAACGTGTTCCTAACAGGAAACGAAGTTCCGTGAAATACGAGAGACATTCTAGCTGCCAGGCAGTCTACGACTACGCCCTCCAGGGAAATATTTCATCCTCGCCCCTGCTTTCTCAAAAAACTTTCACCAATATTATCTGTTATTCTTTTTCTTTGACATAGCAAACGATGATTGGTAAATCTATGAAAAATGTGTTTCCAAAAGCAACAACTGTAAACTTGTTTGCGTTTTTTGAAGGACTAAGATTTATTCTTAGCTGTAATTTCAGAAATAAATAATAAATTTTACAATTTTACAATTTAGAACTATACAACTTTAGAATTTTACAAATTCACAATCTTACAATTTTACATTACAATTTCACAATTTTACAACTTTAGAATTTTAGAATTTTACGATCTCACAATTTTTCAACTTTACAGTTTTACAATTTTACAATTTCACAACTTTACAACATTAGAATTTCACAATCGTACAATTGGACGACAATACAATTTTCAACTTAATTTTGCAACTTTACAGTTTTACAATTTTTCAATTTTACAATTTCACAACTTTACAAATTTAGAATTTTACAATTTTACAACCGTACAATTTTACAACTTGACGATTTCACAATTTAACGATCAAAAGTGGTAGAAATTGCAATTTTTCATTGGTTTCGGCGTTCAACTGCCATTTTTACCACTTTTACCAAAATTTCAGTGAAATTTTCAGAATGTATGTATGTTCATAATAATATGTTTGTAAACAAGAGATGTCGTTTGTTTTATTGTAGTCCATCATCAGCTGTAAATAGTCACACGATAGTGGACGTGTGTGATTTGATCCTGCAAGATAAAGTTCCCATGAAGAGTTAGTTGCCTGGATTTCTCATCAACGCTGAAGAATTCTCTCCTACGATCTCACTAGGTTAAAAGCTGTGTAGGCACCGTCCATCGCAGTGTCACTTGTTGACTGTTATATCAACTGATTAACCTAACACGACCATCTGAAATATTCTAACGATTGTGTCGTATCATAGTAGTAGAAAAGTTTGCGAAATAAGTGTGATGTTACTATTTTGTCGCTAGGTGAAGTCGCTTCAGAGATGCGAAGATCACCCCTTCGTTTTTTGAAAATAGAATCGTATGTTTTGCAAGCTGTTTTCTGATGCAACGAGGTGCAACATTAAGGTCTTTGGAGGTCAGTGAAGGTGATTTATGACAAAACGGCGAAATAAAGTTGCTTTTACAGAAGCTGTTCAAAGTAATTGCTATTGTAATGCTGCAATCTTCTTATCACGGATTCAGTAGTATTTCCTATCGCTTCGGCACTTATTCAATCACATGCTGTAACAATTTATTGTACAAATGCATTCAATTGTAAGGCGTGTACAGTGAGAACAAACCGATATGCTCCTCATTTACAGAGAATGCCAGCAAAATTCGGTCAGAGCTGAAAGATATCCTGATCGTTCTCACCCTACACGCCGCGCCGCGCCGTACAATTCATTACAGTTGTACAATAAATTGTTACAGGGTCTTCTGTTCCAATTCTACAATTCTTCAATTTTACAACATTGCAACTTAAGAATTTTACAAGTTCACAAATTTAAAATTTCACAATGTCACAATTTTACAACTTTCTAAAATTGTCAGACCCTGAAAAATTGGTAGTCTACATATGTATAATAAGTCTACCTTAATACTAATAAGACTACCTTACTTTACTTTTACTTTTAGTATACTTGTAAGGTATTTTTTCATATTTGCAACTTCAAAATTATCTTAAATGATAGGGAGACAGAGAATAAGATTGAAAAATCATAAAACTCTGAATTTGTAAAATTGTAGAATTGTGAAGTTTTTGAGTTGTCAAGTTGTAAAATTGTGAAACTGTGAAATCCTAAAATATTCTAAAGTTGTAAACTTGTAAAATTGTAGAATTGTAAAATTAGAAAATGATAAAATACTAAACTTGTAAAATTGAAAAATCGTAATATTGTAAAATTGTAAAATTCTAACTTATCGAATCATATGCACACAGCGCCATTATTAGGGTAACCAGGAAATTTTTGGAAATCCTGCAGATTTTGGCGAGAGATTCAATGTTAGTAATTCACTGGTTCGAAAGTTACAGGTGTTTAAAGTTGAGCGAATCAACAATTTTTGCCATTTTCTTGCGTAGTCCTGTAGATTTTGGCGAGAGAATGTCGTAAAGCCAAGTTTCAATGTTAGGAATTCACTGGTTCGAAAGTTATGAGTGTTTAAACTTGAACGATTTCGACTTATTTCGATTTATTAAACATATTAAGAAGCAAAATAAATTTCTATTTCACTCCAGTTTGTTGCAATTCAGATAGAACATATTTATTTTGCATAAACATCCACTGTCTAATTTTCTGTCTTCTTGAATTATTACCGATGATAATAGTTTCGAATATCTAAATGAAAGAACTGTATTGAACTTTATTTAGATTAATTTTATTACTAGACTGCAGATCTTTATGCAAAATAAAAATTTTGTGTAAAGATGAGCATTTGGAGTGTTCCAGCGTTCGATAGTGTTATTTATTAGAACTGAATGATTTTTAATGAAAAGATTCAATTATACCCAAGAATGGTGTACAGTGTACAGCATTAATAGCATTACTTGAAAGGAGAGCAATAACCTGTGCTGATCTAGTGTAAAAATAAATTGAATTAGATGTACACTTGCCGGAAGAATATTTCATGTGCGGCTACCCTAATCAATTACGCATCATAACGTATAAACCATCACATGTATAAACATAAACCGTCTTGTCATTTATTCACAGCTACGATGATTTGCATAATGGAAATCAATCGATCTTTCTCAAGTACTAATCGTAAGACTCGGTCGAGATATTTTTCAAAATTCAATCTGTAAAGATATAATCGATTTTACAAAGATAACTATTATTTGTATTATTTGTATAATGCTGCAATTAAATTTGACAAACATTGCAAGCATGATGCGCTTAAACGATGTGGAGAGGTTATTAGGCATGCTAATAATAATAATTTATAAATACTTAGCTAATTGCTAATTAATAAATAATTAGATTTACTAAGGGAATTTCATTGTTCTTAAATTTTAATTTTAGGGAGAGTTTTGACTAGTTTTGAGAAATTGACTAGCCGGTTCAGGATAATTTTAATGAAATTCAATTTTAATCACGTTTGATTCAGATAAAAACAATTTCAATGCAACGATAATTATGTAAAAAAATTGAGTATGCAACTTAATAATTTAATTAATTGCAAAATGAAAAGTATAAAACGGGTCATTTAACTAGCAGTGGTAGGTTAACGCTTATCACGACGGTCGCGAATTAATTTGCGCAGCTCACAGTGAATCGATGAAATAATTAAATTTGGAGAGAATATTCTATTCTTCTTAAATTTGAATTGTAAAAACATTTTTTTTTAATGCCATGTGTGAAATCAATTTCAATGCAACGTAAAATCAATTTTTTGTAAATTAATTCGAACGCATCGTAAAATAATGAATCGCAAAGACGAATTTCTGAAAAGTTACGCGAACAATTGCGACACGTGCGTAAGGGTGACGCAGAGTCCATCGTATTGATAGCCACAGGAGTCGAGATCCTATGTATGAGAAGCAATTTTGTTGATGAACGGTAATAAAGCGAAAAAAAGAGAAAAGGGTATAGGAAAGAAAAAGTGGCTGGTTCGAATAAAACGTGTGTGTCTGGTAGTGTATCTACGCGCTCGTTGGGAATTAGTGGCCGAGAGGCTGCCGCGCAGGTATTGCAAGCAACCTGTGTGGCATGAGAACGGGGCCCTCTCTTCTCACATAATGAACGACTTCGAAGAACGGCAGTGGCATTGACCTGAATCTATTAGGGCTTTGGTTTGGCGGTATTATAACTGGCCGTGAATCAATCCCTTACTTAGCAACATTCGCGGACCACACGAAACTCTGTATGGCTCATTATGCCGGTCCTTGTTCCACCAGCGCTTCGAGTGCCAGTCGACCAAGAACTTCATTCTTCGAGCGTTCTCTTCCTTTCTTCCTGCGTTCCTTCACAGCTATTATCAGTATACAGGGTGATTCTGGGAACTAGGACAGGTTGCGAAAGCTTTTTTTTAGCGGAAATAGAGAATTAATCGTATGTCGTACAGGCTTTCTCCTTGAAATTCACACTTTTCCATATCAATTTCGACCTGTTATAGGTTTTGCGATCCAAATTTCTCCTTTTCCAAATCAATTTAAACATTTTGCCAGTCAAATCGAACCTTCTGCAAATAAATTTTACCCTTTTGCAAATCAATTTCACTCTTTCGCAAATCAATCTCAAGCTTTTATAGGTTTTGGTTTTATAGGTTTTCAAATCAATTTCAACATTTTCCATTACAAATTGAAACTTTTCGAAATCAATTTTACCCTCTTGCAAATCAATGTGTATCTTTTGCAAGCTATTTACATTTACCCGTTTGCAAGTCAAATTCAACCTTTCGCAACTCAAACTGACCCTTCTGCAAATCAAATTCTACCTTCTACAGGTTTTAATTTCCAAATTCGCTCTTTTGCAAATCAACTTCACCCTTTTGCGAGTCAAATGCATCATTTTGCAAATCAATTTCAATCTTACGAAGTCAAATTGACCCTTTTTCAAGTGAAATTCAAATGAATTTTACCATTCGCGACTCAAATTCAACCCTTTGCAAGGCAAATGGTCCCTTCTGTGAGTCAAATCGTCCCTTGTGCGAGTTATATTGATCATTTCGCAAGTCAAATTGACCCTTTGGCAAATCAATTTCAACCTTTTGCAAATCAGCTTCACCGTATTGCAAATTAAATTCAACCTTTTCGAACAAACTATATTTAAGTAAGTTTCTGCGAAGAAAATCAAATCCAATCTAAATTAATAATTAAGGAATTCAAAATTTTGTACAAGGTTGATTTTGCAGGAGGATCAATTTGAAATTGATTTGCAAAAGGGTGAATTTGGAGTGCAAAGCCTGCGAAAGGTTGAAATTGATTTGTAAATGAATGGTCGATTTAAACGGGTCATAAAAAAAAAAGGTTATAACAAAAAGGTTAAATTGATTTGTAAGTGGTTCAATTTAACTTTGCAAGAGGTTTAATTTCACTTGCAAAAGGTGAAATTGATTTGCAAAAGGTTCCATTTGACTTGCAAAAGTGTCATTTGACTTGTAACAGGTTGAAATTGATTTGCGAAACCTATAAAAGGTTGATTTTGACTTCGAAACAGGTGACTTGCAAAAGGTAGAAATTAATTTGCAAATGGTGAAATTGGTTTGCGAAAGGTTCACTTTGATTTGCAACATGTTGTAATTCATTCGCAAATGGGTGAATTTGGAGTGCAAAAACTACACAAAGTTCACAATTGTTTCTCAAACATACTCTTAGTATGTTTACCTTCTAATTAGTCCAAACAAAGTCCCAAAGTTAAAAATTGTGTTCCTTCCATTTCCCTCTACGCCCCCCTTATGAGCATTCATCGACTGGACTATCAGCGAGGTACTGTCTTCTGTTTGTTAACATGCCTTGTCGTGAATGTCTTTGCAACATCCATAGATTATAAACTATTACAATATCATTTAATCGAGTGATTGCATTTTACAAGAACATTTTCAACGTCCACTACTTGACATTTTTAATATCTACAGGGTGTCTGAAAATTCCTTCAACATCCGGAATTGGGAGTTCCTGAGATCATTTGAAGCGACATTTTCGTTTGGAAAAATGGCATTTTTTAATAGTATTTTTAATACATTAATCGATGCAGCTGGACATTCGTTATAAAGAAGTATACTAATCCATGTATGTCGAAAAGTTAGTAGTACAGAAGATATTTCAATTTAAATAACACTAAAACACCATTATAGTTAGTACTAAGACGTTAGCGTTTACTTGCTAGTGTAAATTGAAGAGTTGAAATTGAAATTGAAAAATTGACATTGAAAATGAAATTGAAGATTTGAAATTGACGAATTGAAATTGAAAAATGGGCGTTGAAATTGAAGAGTTGAAAATGAAATCGAAGTTGAACGGTTGATATTGAAATTGAAGTTGATATTAACGAAATGAAATTGAAAAATTAAGGTTGAAATGGAAGAGTAGAAATTGAAGTTGAAATGGAAGAATAGAAATTGATGTTGAAATAGAAGAGTTGAAATTGAAGTTAAAATGGAAGAGTTGAAATTAAAGTTGAAATGGGAAAAGTGAAGTTGAAGAGTTGATATTGAAGTTGAAGTTAAAATTGAAAAATTGACATTGAAATTGAAATTCATATTAACGTTTACTTTTACTTGTGCAACGTCCTAGTACGACAGTAATGGTGTTTTAGAGTTATTTAAATTTAAATAACTCCTGAACTACTAACTTTTCGACATACATGGATTAGTATACTTTTTTATAACGAATGTCCAGTTGCATAGATTGATGTATTAAAAAATAACCCATTCCATTGAAAAAAGTATCGATGATCTTGAAATCTCATAAAAAAATGACTTCGAAAATTGTTTCCTTTACACCGTTACACGTGGCCCTTCAAACAGTGTAACTTTGTCCTAAGAAGTTTTTTTTTGTACGACGAAAAGTAACGGAGATATTGAAGTGTTCTGTTTCTTTGGACTCACCCTGTATATCATTTGTTGTTATGGTAAAAATTGACATTCAAAATATATTTGACCCAACAATTCTAAAACACTGAGTGTTTATTTGGTGGATGAGAACAATTCTTAGAATTTGTTATACATATGAAAAGAAACTTGTGAAGCACTCGGTATAATATTCAGTATTCTTCAGACGCAAAATTCTCCCCCGAAGATGATCCATACTTGGATCGAAACGTTGAGAAAAATCTTTTAAATTGCAAAATTGCTTTGATTTTGGATCGAGCCTGTGCGCCGATAACATAAACAAATTTCTATGGAAAACACAAAATTGTGGGAGTAAAATAAAATAGAAGAAACGCGGGAGTTTTTATTACACAACCCAATACAATGGAGATGAGTGTTTGCCAATATGACAGCCGCGTTTTGGTGTATTTCCGCAGGTAGACCACAAAAGTTATCCCGATCGCGAGTGTGTGCGCAGACAGGACAGTACAGGACACAGGACAGGACCCTTTCCGAAGCTAATGATTCGATCATTGAGATGGGTAACAGCCAGAGGAGCCAGCAGCAGGGTGGTGGAAACGAATGGCGTGGGTCGGAGTAGTAGGAGAAGTGCCAGCCTTCCAAGGAGAGAGGAGAAGAGCGGTCCGTGCAGAAAAGTAAGCTCGATCCCAGATCCCAGTTCGAACGGTTCGCCACGATCCGATCGTTCCGTCTCTGATTTAGCCGTTTCGCGTGCAATTGGATCGCGCGCGCGCGCGAGGAAACACTGTTCTCCGCTTCTTACAATTAGACGACCACGGGGAATCACGTCTGGGAGGACAGGCCCGCTTCCGGCGCTCTGCCGATTCCCGTTTCCTCTTTGTCATCGAACCTCACACGCACAGACACGCGGAAGTCTTTTACTACCCCCTGGCATCATGTCTCTGATTAGTGCACACAGGCGGTTGCGCGCTGTCAAATCACGCGTTCGTCCTCCAACATCTGATATCCTGAAAAGTACGTACTGCTCTATTGTTTTATTGTCATACGGGCTGTTTTAAAGGATAACGGGATTAACCCTTAACTGGAACTAGTCAATTATTCTTTAATGTGTTCAGATTACTTCTGGCTTTTGAAGAAATTTTTAGTATCTCGCATCACTGAAGAGGTTAAACCTAAATGTAGTTAGTAGAATTTAGAATTTTTTCTAGTTACATACGTAGGTTTTCATCGAGTCGTTGCCTTTTTCAACTACATTTTTAAGGTCCACTTGAAATTTTTAATATCTGAACAGATCAATAACATAATAAGTGCAAATTGTTATACATATGTATATCATTTCATCGAATCATTGCATTCTTCAAATACATTTTCACAGAATCCACTCGACATTTTTAATTTGTTAAAAGTCATTTTATAAATTGTTTAATCGAATTATTGAATCTTCCAAGTACATTTTCAAGGTCCACTTGATATTTTTAGTATATGAACAGATCACTAATAAATACAAATTGTTATACATATAGAATTTAATCGAGACGACGTTGCGTTTTTCTAGTACATTTTGAACGTCCACTTGTAATCTGTAATATCTTGCTACTAAACAGGTCAATACTAAATACAATTTAATTGCATTTTTTAAGTACTTTTTGAATATCCACGTAAGGGTGAATATCAGCCATTTCATGCGAAAGTGGTGCAGGTCAATGTTTGTCTGTTTCGTTTAATATGACGTCTCGAAGGTTTAATCGGGATTTATGCAAAATAAAAATAAGTGTGTGCATCGATTGTAATTTTATCTCTTTTCAAATGATATAATGGATTGTTTAAAATTTTTTGAAAGTTTCTAGTCTAGGCATTAGATAAAGTCATTTTTTGCGTGCTTTGCATCAGGCAGACGTGTAACATCTGAAATTATTGTTGTATAGAACATTCGCATAATTCCTTGTTATTAAATAACTGTTTCGATTTGCACGTATTTTCGTTTTGAACGGATCTTTGTTTTAATGCACCACGATGTATTTTTCCATTGTATAATAGTCGTACAGTGGTGTACAGTGACTAGAACTTCTTTGTTGTGTAGAATTTCCTAGAAGAAGAAAACTCATTTCTATACATGGACAACAACAAAATAGTATTAATTAGAAACTATAATACTATCAAACTTTTTTGAGAATGTCTTACTTAAACGTAATTAAACAAAATTTTGATTCGGTTTCAAGAAATTGGTAATATACAGTCGTCGTAAAAAGTAAAGACATCTTGTTGAGATGTCGCAAAAGGATTAGTTTACTAGCTAATGTGTAAATAATTTCTTTTTACCACGTTTTTATTAGCTCGCTTTCTTGTTTGTTTGTCTGTTTGTCTGTTCGGTAGCAAATTTTGCAATTGATTTTAAACTAACCTCCCGATGAGCTAGAGGCTTGAAATTTTAAACATAGCTCAGAACTGGATGACAATGCATTATTAAAAAAAAAATTTTTTTAAAAGTCTATCCGTTTCGGAGAAATAACAATTAAATGTTTACCTGTTCACCTCCCCGCGAAACCTACGTCATCGCCAACCGCGCGACAGCGCTCCCTACTCCACTACGCATTCCCACTCTGACTAATTCCCACTCCACTGACCCGCTTCGCACCGAAGGTGCTCACAATCAGTGTGCGTTTGAGCTCCGTGCGGTGTTTACAACGTTACTACGTATTATTTTATTATACTGTAATGTTTGTTACTAATCGAAAGGACAGTTACACCGAGATTTTCGGTCGAACCTTATTATCTTTGACATTTTACCACGGCGTTTCGATATGACGCCAGTGTTGGGCAAATTTTATTTCAAATAATATATAAACGTGTGATTTTAATTGGAAAAATTATTTAAATAAAAATAAATTTTTTAAAAACACCAGGTTTTGAAATGGACTAAAAAGTATAAAATAATTTTTCCTAGCCCCCTACAGACTCTTAACCACGTACAGATAATCCTGCAAATTTGTGATTGTGAATTTTTAACAGCTACGCAAATACTTGTAAGATTTAAAACGAAAAACGTGGGGCGCAAGATAATAGTAAAGAGTGTAGAGAGTAGCAGCCGTTGAGAAATCTCACAGAACAGTTCATATCATTTGCGAAGCAATAAAATTTTTAGTAATTTGGGTCAACTATTCATGCATCAATTATCTATTGCATGCGCCCCACGTTTTTCGTTTTAAATCTTTTTTGTCTTAGTTTTTCTGTCCCCTACACGCTCCTGAAGTTTTGCCATTTAAATTCGGGACATCCTGTATAATGCAAATTTTATAGAGGTTTCTACATATAATTGACAATATTGTTTGAATACATTTACTTTGAATTCTACAAACGTATTCAGGCAGAAATACTTATTCCTACATATTTTAATCTGATTGGGAAAAAATATACGGCAGGAGAACGTTCGCTCGCAGTTGTAATAGGCACATTTACATTTACCCAAACCAAATCGAAAAAGCGAACGAGAAAGAGAGCGCGCTGCTCGTTCGGTTGTAAAACACATGTTAATCTCATTAAATTCTTGTGTAGAATGGTGGCCTTGGTGGTTACTTTTGCCAGGATGCCTGGCATCCTGGACGAGATACATCGAGGAGTATGACGCCATCAGAGTGGCCAGATGCGATGCCCGTTGCGGAAGAAATTACACCGACGAGGTAACTATATGCATCGCACGATTAATAAACTATATTAATCATGCTAGATAATAACTAGACAGCGGATCTTTCTTCAAGATAAAAATGTTCTGTTTGAATTGCAACAAACTGCAATGAACCAGAAATTTATTTTGTTTCTCAATACGTTTGATAGGTGGAAAATAATCTAACAGTATTTATAAATTCTTCTAATATTTTTATTGTTTAAAATTACACCTTCTTTTTACCTTATTTTATTATTTCAATAATTTGTTTCCTACAATGTTTAGGAAGGCAGCTTCCCGTTGGGTATGATACTATTAGTCCAGTCAATGAATGCTCATAAGGGGGGCCTAGAGGGAAATGGAAGGAACACAATTTTTAACTTTGGGATTTTGTTTGGATTAGTTAGCAGGTAAACATACTTGTAAAAGTCCCTACTCCTAGAAGCTGAGCGGGCTACCGGGAGGTACGTAGAAGTCACCTTTTTCGGTTTTCCGCTTGTATCTCGGAAACTATGTGTCCTAGCGACAATACCATTCGATGCGAAATTAAAGCTGATGAAATGTGCTACAAGATTGATTGCATTCAGTTTTTCGCTATCTCGCATAGTTCCGGAGATATCCGCGCTCAAACTTCACGAATTGTGAAAAAGAAATTTTTTGCCTTATTTGACTTGCTAACTCTTGAGCACAATTAGTGAACTTTGAGCGCGGATATCTCGGAAACTACGCGAGACAGCGAAAAACTGGATTCAATCAATCTTGTGGCACAGTTTGTCAGCTTTAATTTTGTATGGAATGGTCTTATCGCTAGGACGCATAATTTCCGAGATATACGCGAAAACCGAAAAAGGGGACCTTCTACGTGCCCTTCTGCACCCCGCTCACCTTCTACGAGTGGGAACTTTTAGTATGTTTACCTCCTTACTAGTACAACCAAAGACCCAAAATTAAAAATTGTGTGGTGTGTTCCTTCCATTTCCCTCTAGAACTTTTCGTTGACTGGACTATATGTATACTGTGAAGCAGAACTACACATAGCTACGATTTTGAAGGGTTTTGAAGTCGTGCGATTTTCAGCGTTTTTGACAGGTAAGAGTGTCACCGTGTTGGTTGGTAGTCCACATGAATCGTTCGTTGGACGATATCCGAGTACATACCAATTTGGAGGCGCCCTTGTCTGTCGAAATTGTTCAACTTTACACTCATAACTTTCGAACCAGTCAATTCCTAACATTGAAACTTAGATTTTCGCGCATTCTTCCGTCAAAATCTACAGGATTACACAAGAAAAAGGCAAAAATTTCTGGTTCGCTGAACTTTAAACAAGTACCTGTAACTGTTGAATCAGGGAATTCGATTTGCAAAAGGGGGCAATTGATTAGCAAAATGTTCAATTTGATTTGCAACAGGGGGATATTGATTTGCAAAAGGGGGAAATTGATTTTCAAAGCCTATAAAAGGATGAAATTGATTTGGTAAAGGGTAAAATCGAATTTGAAAATGTTCAACTGAATGGCAAAAGGTTCAATTTGACTATAAAAGGTTGAAATTTATTTGTAAATCCTATAAAAGGTTGAAATTGAATCCAGAACGTTGAAATTGACTTTACTAGGGTTCAATTCGATTTGCAATAGGGTGAAATCGATTTGTAAAAGGTTCAATTTGACTTTACAAAGGTTCAATTTGATTTGCAATAGGGCGAAATCGATTTGTAAAAGGTTCAATTTGACTTGCAAAAGGTCAATTTGAATTTGGAGAAGAAAAAACCTGTACTACTACATCACGGAAGTAGGCGCATCCACCGCGTATGCAATACCAACTCATTTACTTTTCGTTCACTAAACTCGTTTTCGAAGAAAATTGACTGTTCTATAAATTGAATCAAGCTGTTTCTACGAACATGTAATCTCTAATTAATCTCTGGTTATAATCTCAATACTTATTTTATATTGCAGTGTATGGAAAATTGCTTGGAGTCCAATTACACGAAACCTGGTTACTGCCCTGACCAGGCATCTCTGTCACCGTTCGAGGCTGCTTGTTTAATAGCCTGCGTCGATGATTCTCGTTGTCCGGATTTAGCCAAGTGCTGCAAACACGACTGCGGTGTGACTTGCGTGAATCCCATCGGCTTGGACAATGGAACTGGTACGCACGCAACTAACTTATCATACACTAGGATAGAATGAAAAAAGCAAGGTTACAAACTTTGCACAAGTAGAGTTGTGTCGAATCAATTTTTAAGCTGCCACGAAAGCTTTGAAATTTGAATTCCATGTTTTCTTACAACCACTTAGAATTTTAATTGTACGTGTACGATATTTGCTCAAATCTATGAGTTTGCTTTGAATTGCTTTTTAGTTTCGAAAGAACACATAGATTTACGCGATTCGATTCTAGCCATTATGAATCCACATCTTGCAGTTCTTCCGCAGATAGCAAATGGAGTTTCGGTTGTGAAACATAATAATTCTGGAGAACTTCCGGTCGTTAATTTGAAATCGACACATCAAATTGACCCTTTTGAAAGTCAAACTGTCCCTTTTGCAAGTCAAATGGACCCTTTTGCAAAGTTAAATTGACCCTTTTGCAAGTCAAATTGAACCTTTTGCAAATGAATTTCAACCTTATCTAGATTTTGCACTCCAAATTTACCTTTTTGCAAATCAATTTCACAAAAAGGTTTTGCAAAAGGGAGAATTTCGAGTGGAAACCTTGTAATAGATTGAAATTGATTTTCAGTAGGTTGAAATTGTTTCTGAAATGGGTGAAATTGATTTACAAAAACAATAAAATGTTGAAATTGATTTTCAGAGCCTATTAAACGATTGAAATGGAATGCAAATGGTTGAAATTGATTTGCAAAAGGTTGAAATTGATTTGCAGAACCTATAAAAAGATTGAAATTGAATGCAAAAGGTTCAATTTGATTTGCAAACTAATAAAATTGATTAGCAAAGACAACTGCTTTAGAATGTTACTTTACCGTCCTTACATATTTCCTATAATCATTTCAGACTTACCCGAAGTTCCAGAAAACCTACAAATCCGGCAACAAAAGAGCAATCTAGTTATTCTCACTTGGCGAGAGTCTGAAGCACCGGACAACGACGTCAGATATCTAGTGGAGGAACGACATTTGCTCGGTCCGAGATACTTGGAGTCTAGATTGAGTTCTTGGACGGTGCGGCATGTTTCAACGAAATCGCACGCTACCCTTCGCGCTCGCCTGAAAACTGGACATTGGTATCAGTTTCGCGTGGCAGCCATCAACGGGAACGGTTCTCGAGGATATTCTCAACCGTCCAGACCTTTCAAAACGAAAGGTAAGTCCTCACAATGGGCATTCTGACCCGCGTTCCACGAACTATGTGTCCTACAAATTCTCAAATAGGACTGGACTATTGGTTTGTCCCACTGTGCGCCGCTTCCAACATTCTACCAGTTGGATCCGACAGATCTAATTTTATTCTAATATTTATCAAGAAATGCTGCTCCTTTCCCTTGAAATGGGATTATCGTTGTCTTTTTGCATAAAATCAGTGCGAGTGAAAGATGATTATTTGCTGAACACGTTGGATACCACAATTTCCTTCGCTGCCTATCTTCATAATTAAAATTTGTTTTATTAAATGCAGTCATATAGACTCCCTAAATATTATGATGTCATATTATATAGTATAATTATTTATAATGTTAAATGGCAGCTCATATGAAATTATTATGGACTCTTATCAGTTTCTGCCGTTTGTTAAAAGATGCCGGAACTAGTAGTACAGTAAATCTTCGATCTAACAATAAGAAAAACCCTCCGGTCTGTGCTGTTTCTTAGATCCTGTGGCTCTACTATCTCGTTGTGACTTCACCGACCAACAGTGTACCGAATATATCTAATAAATAGACTGCGGATGTTTTTATGCAATTCACATTTTTTCCAGACGAATTTTAAGAAACTCGAATCAAATAAAATCTGAATTTTAGTGGTAATAGTCTTGGTAATTCTGAAATAAATGAAAATAGTATTAAGTTCTGTTGTATTATATGTATATCCCAGCATTTTTGGAAAATTTTCAAAAGCCATAATTTCATAAAGATCCGCAGCCTATTAATAATAAAATACAAGATAACTTTAATATATTCTTCTTTTCTGTGCCATTTAGTTGACATTAACAATGCAGAACAAAAAGTCTCCAAGAATACCATCTTGAAATTTTTACTGCATCAAGTTCAAACTATATAGAAGGAATTCTGACAAGACTCAGCTGCTAACTGTGCTATCCTGCCTGTCGCAATTTTTTTAAGTTACGATCTACGGCCTCTAACTATAATCAGTCTAACTAAAAGTTCTTACATCTTTTGATGGTTGTCCTTTCTTTCCGCGTCGATCGATTCTGACGAAATTTTCAGAATATGATTGAGTATAATTGATAGGGTAAAAATGGCAGTTGTAGGCCGAAAATCATGAAAAATGTGTGTGATCAATTATGTGCCTCAGTGTATGTCGATACTCTTAAATCCCATTTATCATCCTAGTGTTTCATGTTCCGCTTACTCATTTTTCTCATAAACGCATCAAACCCGCAATCTAGTTATAAATGACGAAAGCAATAAATCCACTAGTAGAAATTAGTATATTCACATATTTTTATTTTATCGACACCGTATAGCTTGAAATGCGTTATCGAAATTGCTCTGATGAAACTAAAGTTACTGGCTTACCATTCCGCGGTGTAGTTTAATCTCGTCTGGACTTTAAAAATAACAAACACACCGAGTACGCTTGGTTCAGAATCTGAAATATCGAGAACATCCGGTAAATAGGATTAGTTAAAAGTTGAAAACGTTGAAACGGTTGACTCAGTCTCACCGACATAAAAGATGGCAGCGTCAAGTCTATACTCCGAAATCGAGACAATTGGCATTTCAATTTGGTAGCCAGGGTCATCGACATAACGGAACGTTGCACGGAGATATCGTGGTCGTACCATTTTTTATGAAACACGCTGTCCATCATCGTTGTACTCTAATTGAACGAATTGCAAGTCGTTATTAAAAATATTGCCGAATAGCGCAGCAATATTAAGTTCGTACGGTGCTATTCAATGAAACAGATGTACACATTGTTATTAGAGAAAGCTCTTCAAACAGTTTTTGTTTCGGCCGAGGGCTTTAGGCTATTGTATATTCGCGTGAAAGATAAATTCTCTCATAATAACAATAGCAGTTTGACTGGTCTCATCCAGTTCTTATTAGCCCTATGTTATCCAGTAGAGTTGGACGAGAAGATTCGAGAAATCCAAGTCTCGGTCCTGGAGGATCAATGATTTAGAAGTTATAAGTGTTTAAAGTTGAGCGATTTACAGCGCTTTTGACAGGTTAGCGCCGCCATGTTGTGTGTAGTGACTAGTGACGGTCGCGCGCCGCTTACCGGGCGGAGACGCTAGGTGGCACCACAAGCACGCGCTGATGTTGATCACGTAGCTTTCCAAGCCGGCCCACTCCGCCCCCTCCACCCAACCGAATCATCAACCAACTAAGTCATTATCGGCATTACCGCGTGCTCGTACTGCCCCCTAGCAGCTCTTCTCCGTAAGCAGCGCGACCGTCACTACAAACACTGTAAATCGCTCAACTTTAAACACTTGTGACTTTTAAACCATTGATCCCATCCAGGATCTAAACTTGGATTTCTCGCATCTTCTCGTCCAAATCTACTGGATAACATAGGAAAACGGCAAAAATATATGGTTACGCAAAGAAAACAGCAGCCGATTTTATGTAAAATGTCGCTTTCAAAATTGCACAAAATTCTTTTCTCGTTGAATAGCATTACACATAGCGATAAAAAACACGAAAATGAAGATTATTTGCAATGTAGTTGACCTTTCTGTTTCTAGAAAGTAAGTTTGTACCGCGCTTGTGAATACAGAAGTCTCGTAATTTTATTGTAACGAGATCTACAGGGTGGTCCACCTAAATACGGCCACCTAAATATCTCCTCCAATTGTGGAGGTATAAAAATATTTTGTGTACTACTTGAATGGTTTGAAGGAACCATATTGCAAACAATATTTTTTCTGAATTATCAAGGTCATCGATGTTTTTTGATACATAACTACATTTTTATTTTATTGCATCGGGTAACTGACCGAAAAATACATTCAGATATGTATAAACCTTCAAACCATTCAAATAGTACACAAAATATTTTTTATACCCCCACAATTGGAGGAGACATTTTGGTAGCCGTATTTAGGTGGACCACCCTGTATATTATCGAGACCTTAACAGTGATTAAAAATTAACAATGTATACGTATATATTGTTCACTTGACTATGCGTTTTACTATATTATAATGTAGTAGCAAACAAGAGTTCGTGTTCTTCCTATATAAAACTGAAAACCATACCGCTTCCAATAAATGTTGAATGCAGAAGCACATCATATACAATTGCATCAGTGCGCCGCACGTGTATAATAGAATAAAACCTCTTAACACAGCATCGGCACTCTAGAAATAATACGTGTAAATCCAACAGAAATAAACAACCGGAAACACAGAAATATAATATTATATCGTGGTACATACCGTTATAATCATAATGCTTAAGAAACAGAACCGGAAAACATTGTTTATGTACAAAGCTGCAATGTTCGGAGAAAATATTTGTTTCAATACGGCAGCCATCCTGTAACACGTGCATAAACGATTTAGACAGGGCAGATATAATTTCTTGGAGAATTGTATCAAAATAATGAAACGTGGTATTTAAATGAATTATTGAAATGGGACATGTGCGGTGGAATTGTTGAATGCGTTCATATATTTATGAATAAATGACATAACATTATACACACCCAGTCAGGAAAATCTGCTTCGAGCAAATTATAACCAAATGTTTGCAATCGCACTTTGTCGTTTTGGTGTGAAACCACGCTTGGAGCAGGATTTGGTCCTTATTCGCTCTGAATCTGCCCACCAAAATCTGTCGACAAATTCCGAGCCTAATGTAAAAACAGATTATTCGGTATTTGCCTACAAAGTTTGGAGGCAAAATTCCATGCCAAATCCAGGGCAGAACGAGGGTAGACCCTATCCTCGTTTTGTTCTCGATTTGGCATGGAATCTTGGCTCCCAACTTTGCAGGCAAATATCGAGCCTAATGCGGATACAGATGAGTCAGAATTTGTAGGCATGTTTTGCTGGCAAATTCACAGCAGAGTGCTTGCTGGGTGTGACTAACTGACAGATTATGTCTGAATAACTGACACAATTTTATACATGAATAAGGTAAATGTACCTATTATTGCGGGTGTACGTTTTACTGCGGCGTTTTTTTCCCAATCAGAAGTACGTAAAAGTACGTAAAAATAAATATTTTGCTCTGAATAAATTTGGACAATTCAATGAAACAAATATTCGTATTCAAAATTCTCATATTTTTGTAATTTCAGAATTTGAAAAAGCATTCCTCATACAATGTCAAAATAAGACCATTTTTCTTCCACTCCTCGATCACCAAAGGACCTTTGTTCACACGATTGTACGTTCTTTAAATTGCTTTAAATTGCATACGTGAAAGTTCTATTATTATTTAGATACTTACTTCGATACAATAAAAATGTAAAGAGAAACTTCTCTTGCCTTTTTAATAAATTCAGCCCTCAGCATTTCGTACATTATAGCAAAGGAGGAGCTCATTACTGCGGCACAAAAATCACTAGGAATGTCCCTAATACTGCGGTGTGAATTGCAACTGCGATGAGATACGAACTTCGCCTCAGCCCAACGTTTTAGGTTAGGTATTTATTCGATATACGAGAGAGTAAGTAGGCATAATACGATTCTGGATAAAGAGTTTTATAGATAAAGCAAGAAGATACGGCAAAAATTGAATCGTAAAGTAATAATAAAAACGGTAACAAAATTAAAAAACAAGTCCTCAAAATCTGTCCCCATCCCAACAGGATGTCGCCAAAACGTCTTAAAGACGGCCCAAACTGGATGTCGTAAAGTCATAAGACGTCCTAAATACATCTTGAAAATCCTACGAACGTCTTCCGGACGTCTCTGAAACGTCTTTTATTACAAAACGGGACGTTTAAAAGATTTACATCTTTAAGAAGTATAGTTTTGTAACACAAGACGTTCACGACACGTCCGGATCATGTTCGTAGTTTATTGAAAAAAGACTCAGAAACGTCTCGAAACGTGTCTTTAAGACGACTCGATGCTATCTGGGATTACATATGAACAATTTCTATAAATGCATAACACATATTTTTCAAATTTTCATTGGAAGCCAAGGTATAAACTGCCAAATCAATATTTACTATTATTTTCCCGCAATTTCTGTCGATAATTACTTTCTAAAAAATTTCTGTTACATATCATGTAATAAACTAATTCTTCTATTGGGTAGGAACGAACTGTTCTTTAATTAAATTAAATTCGAATATTTATTCAAAGATTTATTCGATAACATCCATTCCGATCTCTTTCGCATTTTGGAGGTAACTTATCGCGTTGTTGAATAAACCTATCAATTTAAACTTCATCTTTGAATTTTTTTTGTAAAAACACTGCGAACTTTTGTTCGAACCGAATAGCATCACGAAGAAATCTCAAGTCGTTCGATCTACTTTATGAAAAGCTGCTCCAATTGAATCGGTGCATGGAGACTTCCCCGACTGAATGTATACCAAGAATTCCTTTCGAGTACAAAAATTACGCTCGAACCATAAACGAAGGGACTGGTGCATTAATCGA
>CM052284.1:9305690-9340108 GCA_028455765.1 Lasioglossum oenotherae
TCGATTAATGCACCAGTCCCTTCGTTTATGGTTCGAGCGTAATTTTTCTACTCGAAAGGTATTTTTGGTATACATTCAGTCGGCGAAGTCTCCATCCCAAATAGAAGAATTAGTTTATTACATGATATGTAACAGAAATTTTTTAGAAAATGATGATTGACAGGAATTGCGAGAAAATATTTTGAAAATAATAATTCATATTGGTTTGGCGGTTTATATCTTGGCTTCCAAAGAAAATTTAAAAATATGTGTTATGCATTTATGTCAATTGTTCATATGTAATCCTAGATAGCACAGAGACGTCTTAAAGACGTCTGTTTCGAGACGTCTTATTGGTTTACTGGGAAGCAGGATCTAAGATCATAAATGAAAAACGTCTTTATGACGTCGAAAGACGTCTTTAAGTGTTACGTCTCGAAAAGACGCCTTTTACACATCCAAAAAGGCGTAGCTTTTCAGACGTAGTTTTGACGGTTGAAGGAAGGTGCCTTTTATGCATTTCTTTTTTTGTGCATGTCCCATTTAAATAATTCAATTAAATACCACGTTCCATTATTTTGATGCAATTCTCCAAGAAATTATGTTCGCCCTGTCTAAACTGTTTGTGCACGCGTTACAGGATGGCTGCCGTATTGAAACAAATATTTTCTCCGAATGTTACAATTCTGCACATAAACAATGTTTTTCGATTCTGTTTCCTAAGCATTATGGTGATAATGGTATTTACCACGATACAACGTTACATTTCTGTAATTCCGGTTGTTTAATTCTGTTAATTTATGCATTATTTCTAGAATGTCGATGCTGTGGCAACAATTTTCGTTGTATTATACGCATGCGGTGCACTGATACAGTTGTATATGATGTGCTTCTGTATTCAACATTTATTGGACGCGGTATGATTTCCTATTTTATGTAATAATAACACGAACTCTTGTTCGCTACTACATTGTAATATAGTAGAACGCATAGTCGAGTAAAAATTACATACAGGGTGTCTCAAAATTACCTCCGGAGCCGAAAATGGGAGGTTCCTGAGATCATTCCAAGCGACATTTTCTTTTGAAAAAATGTCGTCCGCGGCTTCGTCAACGAGTTATTAACGAAAAACACGGACCAATCAGAGCGCAAGCTAGACGCGTGCAGCCCGGCGAGCCGGCAGCCGAGTGTCTGTGGCACGCCGCGATGTCGCAACGAACAAAAGTTTCTCGATGATGTGAATCCTCGCCAATTTCGATAAGCTTTGGATATGTTGTCAATGCCATGATTCTGAACAACATTTCCCTTTACAGTTTCTGTCGATCGGCTTTAGTTTACGATATTATTGTAAAAACTTGTGATTGTAAATCGATCGATGTACATACTATCTCTTCGCCGATTTCGATGAGCTTTATTTCAAAGGAAAAAGATATTTAAAACATCGAATTTATAACATATTTCAGTCATCGAAATCGGTGAGGACCCACATCATCGGCAACTTTACCCGAACGATAGAAGAAGTAGAAACTGATTCAATTAAAAACTCACTTATTCAGCCGTAAATCCATTTGCTTGTTACACCAGTGAAACAGGAAACACCACACTTTCACACAATTACTGAACACTACACGTAGCACACTTTCGAATTTGTGGTTATAGCGAACGAGAAGAAATTAGAGATACTCCGACGCGGAAAGATGGCCCTGCTCTTCGCGATTCCGCGGGAAACTGTGCTCTCCCAGCCCAGCCTATGGTGCTAGATGGGGTATGTTTTTAACTGTTTTTCCGCGCAGCGCCTCTAGCGGCTATCCATCGTACGAAAAATGTTGGGCACACTCGAAGCACTGCCTAGACGCGAGTTGCCACAGTCGGCCAATAGCAGCCAATAAACAGTTGGCGCGCCGCACCGGGCCGACTGTGGCAACTCGCGTCTAGGTCGCGCTCTGATTGTTCCGTGTTTTTCGTTAATAATTCCTAAACAAAGCCGCGGATACCCTTTTCGCAAAGGAAAATGTTACTTCAAATGATCTCAGGAACCTCCCATTTCCGGCTGTTGAAGGAATTTTGTGAAACCCTGTATAATACACAGTGAGTGGGGCGAATGGGAGACACGTTGCGCGTGCGCGATGGGGACGCAACAATGACTGACATTTCGCAGGTTTTAGGTTATTGCCGCGTATCGTATCGTACCTATTATGTATATGTACCTACTTAACGAAATGAATCATATGGATCGTTCTCATTTTTTCTCCTACACGATAAATTGGCAAATTATGTTTTATTTGCAACGTCACATGTTAAAGAAATAATTAATAATTATATGGTATGTGAAATAAGTAAATGGGTGAATTTTACGTGGCAATAACCTAAAACCTGCGAAATGTCATGACATTGTTGCGTCCCCATCGCGCACGCGCAACTTGTCTCCCATTCGCCCCACTCAATTCTCGGTTAGATGGCGATGGAATAGGATAGTGAAAGGGGAAAAGGAGGAGGGTATTTCCGAGAATTTGGACATGGTTTCATACCCCATCTGGCACCATAGGCTGGACTGGGAGAGCACAGTTTCGCGCGAAATCGCGAAGACCATCGCTCTTCCATGGCTCTCTTTCCGCGTCGGAGTATCTCTAATTTCTTCTCGTTCGCTATAACCACGAATTCGAAAGTGTGCTACGTGTAGTGTTCAGTAATTGTGTGAAAGTGTGGTGTTTCACGTTTCACTGGTGTTACAAGCAAATGGATTTACGGCTGAATAAGTGAGTTTTTAATTGAATCAGTTTCTACTGGAGACAAATAACAATTCGGCCTGTCAGAAACAATAATACAGCACCTTGAGGTTTCGAAATTTTGCACTAGTGGCATGACAATCTCGTTCCTAAGTTGGACGTTACAAATGTTTTAATAGAATACAGCTGATCATGCAGGTCGATATTATATTGTCCATCGTCCATGCAAACACTAAATTTATTGAACAAAAACACTGGTACGCGAAGCGGCTATCTTCTGACGTCTTGCTTACTTCGGTTGCCACGTGACAGGCAAATACCAGTGGTGTTGGACAGGCAATATCTGCCGTATATTATAAATTACTCTAATAACGGTATAACGGTATAACGTACGACCTGCATTATCAGCCATATTCTATGGGGACATTTGTAACGTGCAACTTAGGAACGAGATTGTCATGCTACTAGTGCAAAATTTCGAAACCTTGAGGTGCTGTATTGTTCTTTCTGACAGGCCGAATTGTTATTTCTCTCCGTCGAACGTTACAAATTATTCCTCTATAACCTAAAAATATGCATTTTGGGCACCGTACTCGCCTGTATCTGACTTTTAGGAATCATAATTGACCACTTTTGAACTACACATTGCAATGCTGAAGCGTAATTTCGAAAAATCGTGAACCTTGTAATTGCATATACGTATATGCGAATTTAGCGATGTGTGCTTGTGTCCACACACTCTTGCACAGCCGCGCCGGCCCCCTTAACATTATTGCGCTATTCGTCAATATTTTTAATATCGACTTATAATTCGTTCAATTAGAGTACAACGATGATGGACAGCGTGTTTCATAAAAAATGGTACGACCACGATATCTCGCTCCAACGTTCCGTTATTTTGATGACCATGGCAACCAAATTGAAATGCCATTTATCTCGATTCCGGAATATAGACTTGACGCTGCCATCTTTTATGTCGGTGAGACCGAGTCAACTGTTTCAGCGTTTTAAGCTTTTAACGAAACCTATTTACCTGACGCTCTCGATATTTCAGATTCTGAACCAAGCATACTCGGTGAGTTTGTTGTTTCTAAAGTCCAGACGAGATTGAACTACACCACGGAACGACAAGCTAGTAACGTTAGTTTCGTCAGAGCAATTTCGATAGTGCATTAGAAGTGATACGACGTCGATAATATGAAAATATGTGATTATACTAATCTTTACTGGTGGACTTGTTGCTTTCGAAAGTGTAGTTACACTTGTTCGCCTCGACACAATGTGTCGGAGGCATCTCTTTTCATGTACACTTGATATTGTTAAATATAAAGTATAATTATTTGTTATTATGGACAAGGTGTGTATTTCATTGGAACCAACAAAATGATGGCATAGCGTAGTTCCGGAATTTAACAACTGGAAAACTGAGTTACAGTAATGTCCCATTCTAAGTCGAGCGCGGCGCACAGTGGGATATTTTCCCGATTTCAGCGGTCAAAATTCAATTTTTAAAATTTTACATAAATTGTAAAATTTTTGTGGCTTGAGTTAGTTGAATGTCTGAGGAACAATCTCCCATCATTCATTTTCCCATTCATGTATCCATTAAGCACTGAAATTTGTCGGAAGTTGAAGTTCCGTTAACCCGCTTTCATTTCTCAACGAATTCACCTATTAGTAATTGTTACCTTATTTACATACACTAACAGATTTTTGTTTTATAGATGTTTTTTTTAGCTAAGTATAGAGTATACTTTTAAGAGAAAATCACTTTTGTACCATATACATGTTTGTAATTACTAATATTTAAAGATAACCAACGATGAGTCACTTTCTTGATGATTATAAGACTTTGGTAATGATTTCGTTATACTTCCCGGTGCGTCCCGATGTTCATTTCTGTGCCATTGTATTCTTTGAAGTTTTCTGATTAAGATGCAAGAAAAATTGGATCTGACTACGACTGCTTCCGTGTTTTATAGTTGATTTACGAAAAAATGGCCATCGTGCGCGCGCGAAAATCGCAGCATTTCTCACATCCTGCATGTTCGCATTCGCTATATTTTCGTATTTACTTCAGTAAATATTAAATAATAATAATCAACACACAATATACACTAAAATAAGAAAACAGTATACACATGAAATTTAAATAATATGCGGGGTGGAGCAATAAGTATGTCCACTTTGAATATTGTCGTTATTTGTAATAATATGCAAAAATGTTACCAACAAAATTTGCACGGAACAGAGGGGGACATGTTGTGGCATAAACATTTTCTGCGTGGGTGGAGGCATAGAGGAGATTTCAAGGTGAGCTTGATTTTTTGTAATCGAAAGACCTACTTTTTGTATCATGAATCGATAGACTATTGATTTCTGAGTAAAAATGTATTGAGCTCCACATGTCTTAAATCTAATAGTTAACGAGATATTATCGAAATAATTTTCTTTCTTCTTTTGATAATATCTCGTTAACTGTTAGGTTTAGGACATACGAAGGTCAACACTTTTATACTCAGAATTTGATACTCTATCGATCTATGGTATAAAAAAGGACATTCTGTTTAAAAAGATCAAGTTGACCTTGAAATCTCCTCTATGCCTCCACCCACGCAGAAAATGTTTGTGCCACAACATATCTGCCTCTGAACCGTGCAAATTTTGTTCATAACATTTTTCCATACTATTATAAATAACGGAGATTATTCTTTGTAATAACTATTTTAAAAAGATATTTTAATTGTAAATAATTACACTTTTTGGTAGTGTACACAAAATAGACGAATAACGTTAAAGTATTGATTATAATCGGCAGTACTTGATTGAAAAATAGCTAGAAACTTTACAATCTGATACGCTCCTCTTTATGGACAAATTTTGCATTCAAAACATCCGTTTCAGTAAAAACGGCATACAATAAAAACAGTAGAAATCTTAAGCTTTAACATGGTTGTTTTTTCATCAAATTTGGATAAATTTTAGCAAAGTTACAGCAGTTTCAATATTGAGCGAATTTTGAACTAGCTGTGGCCGCTGAAATCGGGCAAATACCCCACTCTGCGGCGCGGCGGAGGAGACCGTTCTATGTGACGTACCTACCCCTTCAGAAGGCAACCCGCGCGGCGTTTTAGCGTGACAGAAACTACAAAACTATTTTATATAATAGAAAGATTTGGGCACGAACTTATGCAATCATCTGGTATAATATAGAACGATTTAAAAGGAAAAGAACATAATGTTACATATAAAAAAAGGATTTGTTGTATTTATCTTATTTTTAAACCGTTTAAAGGTGTGTAACCCCTTATAACAGAATTTATTCAGGTACGACTAATGATTATTCGATAATAACACGTGAAGGAATATTTAAATATACGAATACGGTTTATTACGAGCATAACAGTTTAATAAACAGAATACTGAACAATGTAATAAATAAATTTGACGTGGGCATTGCGACAGAAGAATACTCATCTAGATGATAGAAAACTTTTCTGTTTCCGACAACTTGGGTGGGTCTGTAGTTGAAAGCCAAGGTGCCGTTATCCGTTTCAATACTTTTGAAGACCTTCAGCTGCGATCAAAAGAAAAATAACGTATTAATTTTGCTGTTCTTACAAAATATGTACTCGGTTTTGCAAAGTATAGAAAGTATGTCATATAGTTCTTTCATTCATAGAAAAATGCTAAAGTGCTAGAATCAATTTGAGTTTGTTAAAAACATATGTAAGTGTAACGAGGCCGATTTCTCGTGGAATCGGTCGGTCGGGACGGAATCCCCTCAGTGCTCGAATAACTCGTCGTGTCGGGGTTCGCTTGGTGACGAGGGGATAAGTCGGAGCGGGAAGACGTGGTGTGAAGGTTTGAAATAAATGAACGACGGTTTCTGATAACTTCGGTGCTCGCTACCTCGTGAATATGCTACGATAAGTATTAGGAGATCATAGGATCTTAGCGGAGAGGTAGTCGTGGGGAGCGGTTCGGTGCAGGATACGACGTCTCGTCGCAGGATCGGTGTCGGCGATGATTCTGTACAGGAGGCGACGCGCGACGTCTCGTCGAGTGAACGGGGTTACTGGAGGTAGTCGGCTGGATATTCCGGCTGGCAGGCTTCGACGTCTCGTCGGAGGATCGGTGCTGGTTCCTGGTCAAGGCTTACAATTAGATATCCTATGCAGGACTGCGATGATTTGGTCTGTTCCTGGGGCCTTTTATACTCCCCAAGATGGATCGTTTGGAGGCGCGGGGTAGTCGTGCGGTAAGGTACGTCTTACTGTTTTCTATTGGTTTTTTGGCGTTTGGAAATGTGACATTTGGAGCGTGGAGTCTCGTCGGGGTATTGTTTGTACCGATGTGTTTCGGTGGTTTTCGGAGGAGTTCGGTCTATTCCGGTGCACAGATATTAGTGACAGGCCTGCTTGGTGTAGGTCTTTTACATAAGAAAAGCCATAGATTTCTACTAGAAAAGTTGAAATTGATTTCTGCAAGCATTCCCAAATCATCGCGAGGTAAACATAACAATACCTTTGTTATTATTGAATATTGTGAATGTGTGAATATTGTGAATATTTTTAATATTATGAATATTCTGAATATTGTATATATACATCTACGATACGTATATTTTAACTTTTCATTACGGGCTCTAATAAAAAAGTTATAAATGGCACCTCTTTTACTTTCTTATATAATTCTTAGCAATTGCAATTTTTTCAAAATTTTTTTGCATGTCATTTGGTAAATCACTTCTTCTAATTGCTCAAAAAAGTCAGTTTTTAAGAAAAGTTTCTAAAAGTTATACTGTTTTAAAGTGCGCTCAAATACTTTCGTGGTCCACTGTATAATTTTGTGACATCCTGTACAAATATCGCAGCCGGTTCGCGTCGTTGTTGTTCCAGCGAAAGCGTTAAATTTAAACGGTAAAATTCTCTGTTGCATAAATAGACGTCTGGCATACCCTCTTTGAAAATACACGGCGTATACAAGGTGTTTAGTACTACGTGACGATCGTTGTATAAACAAGCCTGCGTTCGAGTTGAAGCCCACCACTTTAAGCAATTTCTGTGAAGACAAGTAAGCCACCGATAGAATGTGAGAACGGCTGCAACGTGTATGCTTTGAAATTGCGTTTGCAATTACTCCCGCATGTTGCGGAACACAGTTTATCAGGAAATATTGAATTTTAGCTATTTTCATACGGTTAAATATATAATACCGAAGGAAAATTGAACCAATGGAAGCATTTTCTCAAAATATAATAATTTATGAACGAATTATTTATTTAGGATGCAACAAAAAATTACGAAAAAATTCAAAAACATTCTACCTAATATCATACACGACAGTGAATTATTTTAGAATTTTTGGTTACAGATCCGAGTTTTAAAAAATCCGCAAATATTCGGGGTGCCGGGAAATCGCCAATTTTATACTTCCGGTTTTTTTAAAAATGGATTTTGCAACCAAAAATTCTTAAATAATTCACTGTTATGCACGCTGTCAGGAAGAATGTTCATGAATTTTTCCATAATTTTTTATCGAGCAAATAGAAAGTTACAGGGTGACAAAGTTACAGTTTCATGAATTATGCTCTATTTCTTCTGTTGTGCTCAACTAAAAATTGCGAAAAAAATTCATGAACATTGTACCTAATGGCACAAAAGACAGTGAATTATTTCAGAATTTTTGGTTGGAGACTTGCGTCTTAAAAAAATCCGGAAAGATAAAATTGCCGATTTTATATTGAAATTTCCAGAGTACGCACATAGTTGTAGGTATATGGATAAGTCATTTTAAAATAAATCTTATTTAACAAATATTAATCTAAGAAGGTAATGATCCACCTTTTAGGTAATCATACTGACCTGCTGTCGCGATATCGTGCGTTTTCCAGCGAGAACGTACCACATGACGGTCTCCAGGCATTCTGGAGTAGTTAACGATCCATTGTAATGGTAATAGGTTGTGTCTTTCTTCGGGAGAAGCTGTCTAGGAAACATCTTGGACTTCAATGGAACTGGTTTCGGCTTGGACGACCCAGGACCACCCCATTGTGATACCAGCTTTGTTGCTTTTACAATAGGCGCTAGATCCATGTTATCCGAATCACTCAACTGTAATATCGTACACATATTTTTGTTAATAAATTGAGATATTGTTTTCCTAAGGAATATTTCTTGTATGAAGTGTGATAACAAAAAATTATTGATTGATCCGAATTATCTGGCCGATGGGTCATTCGATAGGACTTGAAGAAAAAAGACACTGCGAAATTTCAACCTTAATTATATCTCGATCGGGAGGGCAGTTAAGGGGGAAAATAGAAAAATCTATTTTTGGGTTGTTTTTCCTAGTTAATGATGTTTAAAAATTCGGAGAAAAATCTGCACTTGTCAAGCATTCAAAACAAAAAAAATATTAAAACTAACAAAATGTGCCACAAGATTGATTCAATTCAGTTTTTCGCTATCTCGCATAGTTTCCGAGATATCCGCGCTCAGAGTTCACTAATTGTGCTGAAGCTTGTCAAGTAAGGTAAAAATTTCTTTTTCACAATTAGTCAACTTTGAGCGCGGATATCTCGGAAACTATGCGTCCTAGCGATAAGACCATTCCATACAAAATTAAAGCTGACAAAATGTGCCACAGGCTTGATTCGATTCAGTTTTTCACTACCTCGCATAGTTTCCGAGATATCCGCGCTCAAAGTTCACTAATTGTGCTGGAGAGTTAGCTAGTCAAATAAGGCACAAATTTCTTTTTCACAATTCGTGAAGTTTGAGCGCGGATACCTCAGAAACTATGCGAGATAGCGAAAAACTGAATGAAATCAATCTTATAGCACATTTTGTCAGCTTTAATTTTGTATGGAATGGTATTATCGCTAGAAGACATAGTTTCCAAGATATAAGCGGGAAACCGATAAAGGTGACTTCTATGTGACCCCCTGTAGCCCGTTCACCTCCTAGGAGTAGGGACTCTTAGTATGTTTACACCTCCTATAACTAGTCCAAACAAAGGCCCAAAGTTAAAAATTGTGTTCCTTCCATTTCCCTCTACGCCCCCTTTATGAGCACTCCTTGACTGGACCATGGTTGCCATATTCCCCGGGAACCAGGCCCCTTATCGCTGCGCACCTCGTCCAGCTGAGCCGCTGAGCCCGCCCCACTCTTCCCAGTACACTGACGCGTACCGCGTGGAGCATGCTAAATTAGCGGGACGCGTCAGTGTTAGTGGGAAGAGTGGGCGGGCTCAGCTGGGCGAGACGCGCAGCGGTAAGGGGCCTGGTTCCCGGGAAATATGGCAACCATGTACTGGACTACAAGACGCTCGTTTTCTGTCTTCGTCAAGCGATTCGGCTAGTCGCGGAGTACGTGTAGTACGGAGTAGAAATACCACGTGGTACCTACGAGTATCTCTGTGCCAACTCTTATTGGACGGATAGTACATTGGATTACAGTAATGTCCCATTCTATGTCCGGCGGAGGATACCGCTCTATGCAGTGTTACCAGACAGGAATAATCGAAAAGGAATCTAGGGGAATACAAGTACCCCCTCTCTGATGACCAGAGGTAATATGTGACACGTTGCGCGACTGCGCGACGAGAATAGAGTGAGGCGAATGGGAGACACGTTGCGCGTGCGTGATTGGGACTGAACGGTGGAATAGGATAGCGGAAGGGGATAAAGCTGGAGAGCCTGGAGAAGGAATGTGGTTCGTTTCAACTTCAATCTGGCCACTCTGACTCTATGTCAGTTCGGCTACCGATTCCACTGGGGGCATACCCCGCAAGCGGTCAAGAAGGTCGAGCTGCCTCAATCGCCGATCAGTGTAAATATGCTTTGTAAACCGATACCGGGTCTGGTATATCGGTGTGAACCACTACTAATACAATTACAAAACTTCTTTATTTTTCATTATTCATTATTTTTTATGGGAATCTCGCCAACTTATATTTGTGGCATTTTTCTGATTAGAATCACACTAAACACGGTATCACTTCAACTGTATTTAGTGGTTTATTGACGGTATGTAGTAACTTTAGGACATAGAAGAGGATAGCGAGCGAAAAAGAAAAAGCAACAGCAACCGCGACGGTCGGCAAAAATTCGAAACTTATTGTATTGTTTAAAATGCCAATGCGGTGCTAAATTTTCTATTTTCAACTTTTTTCTTATGCAACCTTTTTCAAGATGTTTGCCACATTTCTTCTGGTAAAAATGAGTCGTTGACAAACCTCCAACGGGCTGCAGCTCTACTAATTTGCAAAATTCTAGTCTATCTCTTGAGAACATAATTTTCGAGATGTTAAGTTGTTTATTTAAATATATGCTGTATATGGCATATGTTAGATGTATAAATTGTAAGTTATGCTTTACATGTATAATACAATAAATATGGGCCAAATTGTGTCCTGTTTGGTGTCATTTTAGTCAGAAAAATGTGACAAATATATTGGTAAAACTTCATTAAAAATAAGTGAGAAATAAAGAAGTTTCAGTATTGCACTGGTATTGTCTCACCGATACGCTATGTTTCGTTGCGCCTTCGGCAACGCGCGATCCGTGTTTACATGCTGTCCTTTTCTACGTTCTCCTGTTTCGATCTATGTCAGAACACAGAATCGAGAATTGACTTAGGATGGGACATTGCTGTATTTCTTGGTATAAAGCATTCTTCTATTTACTTGAACCAATATTGACGAAATAAATCATTCTGTTAAGGACTATACCTTATATAGAGTTGAAACGACGGCAATTCCAGCCTCCTGTTGTGAAGCTGCCTTAAGGTCTGCGTACTTGTTGTTGTAATGGACGAAATGCGCTTCGAAAGCATCGTGAACACCATTCACTGTGTGCTCAGAAGGCCAGTGTAAATGTATGTGGTCTAGGACATATGTCTCTGGTAACTCTCCTCCTTCCAGGAGGAAAGTGTCCTCGGAAAACCGTACCTCAACTAAAAAAGAAAGAAAAGAGACATTCAATTTTCAAAGAGTTATACCGCTCGATGAAAGAACTCCGCACTAATCATATGGAAAATCTATCCCGGTAAAATCAGTTGGATTTTTCATATGTTGTAGCTTATGATCTATTGAATAAAAGATGTAATGGACACAAAGCTCAATAATGGACAGTTCTCGAGTTATAATCAGTGAAACATGACAAATTCGAGCTGCCGAATACTCAAATCAGAGTCCACCACAACAGAATAATAAGCTAAATTATTCAAACTTGGCCGTTACTTTTTAAACCAATGGCCATAAAAGGTGTTAGGTAGCGGCCAAGTTTAAATAATTTAGCCCTCCATATGACTCTTTAAAAATTAAATAGCATTCTTTTAAACTAATTTCTACAAACGCTTTTTTCAGTATTGTAAGAGGTATTTCTAACCTAACGAACGTATTTTGTGTGATCTCACAACTTTTTACGGCCATAAAAACTTGGCTCCTGTTCACAGAATGTTTTTGTTGGGATTTCATCAATTTTTGTTGGAATCTGTATCTACACCCAATAAGCAAGAAGTTTCACTTCTGTCGCGCGTGATTTTCCACGCGTATGTTGTTTTCATTGTTTTCTGAACAAATCAAAAGACTACATAACGTCATGCGGTTCGGCATACCCTATATGCTTTTGGGTTGAGCCTTTTGAAAATTTCATTATTTTCATGCAGCTATTTTTTATATGTTCTATCCTACGTACCTATTTCGTAATGTTTAATTTCAATACAACCCCTTTAACCCCTTTAAGTAATTGATCGAAACGGTAGCGCCGAAAGCATCTATAAATTTGATAGTCAACATTTACGATCGATATTGGAATTATTTTATTTCAACCCCTTTAAGGTGTAAAATTTCAAACTTTGATCATTATTACCTATGTACCAAATTTCAAGCTTGTACGTCAATGGAAAGTACCCAAAAGGTTTTGATGATCTGTCAGTCACTCAGTCAGTGACAAATTTAGCGATTTTTCAGGTCCTATATCTCGGAACATACTAATGTTTTGTCAATATTGAGACATGATAGCATTTAACAAGTATACGAAATTACATCTCTCCATCTGCCTCCAGTGCCGAGTTATAACCCTCTAAAAAACGGCTAAGTTGTTTCGTGTAAAAGGAGGTACATAGTGCGAGAACTTGACTGGTGCACTGTCGTGCACCTAGATAAGATCATTTTTATTTAATCTTAATTTTAATTTTTAGTTTTAGTTTTTTTAGTTTTTTTTCGAAAAAAGTTCATTCAACAATGCAATTTATACGAGAGAACGGAAAGTTTCCACCGAAGAAACAAACGTAATTACACAAAAATTTTTTTTTTTATTTTGTTAAAATTAAGATTAAATCAGAAATATGTTAAAATGTACGAAGGAGTATTTAAATTTTCTATGTATGATGGATATAGCATCTGAAAACATGTATTTTCACTTTAGTAATTCCAAATTATCGACAACATTCCTCTATTTTTGTAAATTAAGTGTCAAAGACGGTACTTATTTTTCCACAGAAACGCCCATGTTACTCCTCTTCGTCAATGAATTAGTATATGCTCCACGTCGCTCCACGCGATGATTTTTACATTATTATAAAGTAGAGATTCTCTAGTTTATTGTACTACCAAAATAAAATTGCTATACGTTGCTATAGCATACTAATTTTTACAATGAAGTTACGTCTTTGTACGTTCACGCTCGTGACAATCACAGCCCGGGCTGGGCGCGCGTTCCGAACGCAGCCGATGCCGTCACCAGTTAGCGGTTTGTTTAGTCTACTCGTTGAAGCCTATGGATTGGTTTCGTTCATTGTACATTTAAGGAATATACAATGATACTATCGTCAGGTTTTCCTCCGAACTTTCTTCCTATGAAAATTCGTTTCTTCAGTCTCATTGTCAGTCAGAGCGATCAGCGTGCAGTCTACATCTCCCTTGCGTTTTTCATATATCTTTCAGTTTCATTATTTTTATTGTTATTGTTATTATTACTGTGTTTGTTGTTATTGTTTTATTTGTTACGTTATCACTATAAAGTGATCACGTATAAACGTGATAACGTTATACCAAAATCTTCCTTGGATATAATCAGGTACGTTGAGCACTTACCGGTGTGGCCATTGTTAGCAACTACTCCAGTGGCCGCGTGTTCGTATTTTAGGAACTCCAAAGGCCTGAGGTCTTTCTTCACTATGTTCTCGTGAACAATATCGATCGGTGACTGTTTCTTTCCATTAGCGCAAAGTCCGGGCCAATGTTCAGGATCTAAACATAGAATAAAAGGATAGTAATTCAGAAAGAGTCATTAATTAAAGAATTTCAGAAAATACGTTATACAGTACAGCCTTGATCGAAGAAAATCCTGCGAATTGCTAATTCTCTCCCATCTTTCCTCCTTCTGAATTTTCTTTTCCCTTTTTACTAACTCCTCACTCGCTACCTCTCCCTTTTCCTCCATCATTACCACGTTTTTATTAGCTAACTTTCTTGTCTGTCTGTCTGTTTGTTCAGTACAAATTTTGCAATTGATTTTAAACTAACTTCCCGTTGAGCTAGTGACTTGAAATTTTAAACATAGCTTAGAACTGGATGACAATGCAATATTTAAAAAAAATTTTTTAATTTAAAAAAGCCTATGCGTTTAGGAGATACAAATTATTAATAATTTGAACCTTTGCACCCCTCCCCCCCCCCCCCCCCCCCCGCCGCATGACGTAGTACGTCTTCGCGTTCAGTGTCCCCACTCTACTATTTACGTGTTCCCACTCTGACTCATCCCCACTCCACTGACCCGCTTCGCACCGAAGGAGCTCAGTGTGCGTCAGTATGCGTTTGAGATCCGTGCAGCTCCGTGCAGTCTTTACAAAGTTACTACGTATTATTTATACTGAAAATTTGTGATTGTGAATTTTTAATAGCTATGAAAATACTTGTAAGATTTAAAACGAAAAAACGTGGGGCGCATGCAATAGATAATTATGAATAGTTAACAATTTTATTGCACTGCAAATGACATCTGAAATATTATGCAATACATATGAAAACAATCCGCCAGAAATGCAAGATATAGGAGCAAGATTAAAATGTCATTCTTCTTTTAGTAATTTCAATAGGCTCGATATAATGTATTTATGTACCAAAAATAACAAGGTGAAGAAAAAAATATTAGAAACACCAGAAAAATGGAAGAATGAAAAACTGTCTTTTTCTTGAAAAAGGAACAACAAACTAAATAATCGTCAAGGAACTTTCAGCCTCATTTCATTGTTTTTCCAAAAAACAATTTTTGAATAAATGGCACTTACAGCCTTTTTTAATTTCACTGTTCGATTATAAAATTCAATATTAAATAATTAATCAAATGTTTCGATAAGTAATGATAGAAATTGCAGGCTGTTAAAATAGATACAAGTTTCGATTACAGGCAAGTGAAGCATACACTCCCGCTCAAAAGTATGTGGACAACACGTTTAAATTTTATATGAATCTCTGATCAGTTTTATTCAATATTATTCGGTCTAATTTACACAGTTAATAATTATTCATTCATAATAATTCATTCATAATTAATAATAATTCAGATATCTCATCAATAATTCAGATATTTCATCAATAATTGTCTTGAAAAGACAACACTAATGGATCACGCTAATGGATCATCGTAGATTCAAACAGTATTAGCCCTACCGAAGAAACTTTCATTTATATAAGAAATTTTAATAATTACATTGAACAATTTGGTGCTATATTAAAATAAATTATACTTGCAACAAAGTGTCCACATACTTTTGAACGGTGCTGTGTATTGTTAGATAAGTTATTTTGTAACATTTTTCCATATCCCTGACAAAGACTATGACTCAAGATTTATTTGGTCCATAACTCTTCATCTGTCACTTGAAGGTTTATTTAATGGAATTGATAATGATGAGAGTAAATAGATTACCGAGAGCACCCCAATATCCCCAATGCGCTCCTCCGACCACGTATAAACCTGAAACAAATTTCAACTTGTCAAGAAGAATCAAAATCAAATATCAACACGTCAAAACAGATTCGAAAAACCCGTAAATTAATTGAAAATTAACTTACAAGTGATTTCGGTTTGTTAAACTGGTATATGCAAATAAAATACAAGGTCATCGTAGAGAAAAATTTTGCAACTTTGAAATTTCGAGAATTGGATTTAGAAAAACAATTTTTTCTTCAACAACATATTTAATTCGTTGAACAATATACTGATGTTTGACACATTTTTTCATACATTTAATAATAACAATGATATTTGCAGAATTTACAAAGTTATTTACAATATTTACAATACTTACAATATTTGCAATACTTGCAATATTTGCAACAATCGCTATACAGTCGGACCCCGATTAACCGGTATGATCGGGAGACAAACAGCCCGGATAAATTGAGGCACGATGGATAATCGAGACCCGAGGAAAATAATTAAAATCTACATTACATATACAGGGTGTCGAAGACCACCCGTCCAGGGATGTTAACTTCCTAGATAAGCATATTCGGTAAAAATGTTTGCAATAAAAGTTGCAGGGATTAATGGAGTACATATGTCCATGACCTTGTAATTGACCTTCGAATCCATTTTCAAGGTTATTTGGAGGTCAGCACGTATTTTTTAAATGGGAACCCCCACTTTTTACTTTGCCAGTAGGTACTGGCATCGAGATTGGACAAGGCTTCTGATTCATAAACTTGTCTTGAAAGGTCGATTTACGTTATACTCGGCCTCTATGCTTGACCTCAAGTTGCGATAGAATACTAGACCCGGACAATAACATCCGTAAATGTTCGTCCACCAGGCAGTTGTGTTCCAGTAATAGACCTTTCAATGACCTTGGAAATGGAGAACTAACTTAACGTCGGAGACAAGTTTTTGAATCAGAAGCCTTGTCCAATCTCGATGCCAGTATTTACTGTCATCTCTTATTTACCACCAAACAGTGATTTGACCTCTGAATGGCCTCTAGCAGTCATGTGCTCATGCAGTCATCGAAATGTAATTCCAGGAGATTACTGTTGCTTAAACGTATCAAAAAGTTGCGAAATTCTAAAAATCCGATAAAATCTTGATGCATCAATTCTTACAAATTATTTTCCGAAATCGCGTTGGAATGTTTGCGAATGTTCCTGACGCACGGTACTAATAATAATTATTGATTTCTCACGAAAATCTTATATTTACAATTTACAGCATTCTTATCACGCTTTAATCCAGAGTGACGTTGACAAGATGACGAATTGTCGAATGACGAAAAAGTTCCGCTGAATGTTCCGCGTTGTCATTGAATATTTTCAATGAACACACAATCAGCGGTTCAACTAACACCGGCACTTTCTAAATGACCGCTTTATACACGACCGGTGAACAATTCGAACGACCTGCTGATTTTAATGAACATAATACACGCTTCCGGTTGCTGGACAGGGATTACGTCGAACTGTCTATGATTACTTTAGGATCTTATGGCTTTTACTAATATTCGAACATTGGCTTTTACAGTATTAGAACAATTTGCTTCATAACGTGACCAACATTTTTTAAAATATTTGCAAGTTTTCGAGATTGCAAAGAAAATATTAAAAATTGTATTTTGCAACTCATTTATGTGGGCTTATATGGAAAATTTTAGAAATCACGTTTCGTAGATCTGTATCGATTAAATGTTTAAAGATGATCAAAATTGCAGTTTTTCACGAATTTTGAACACTAACTGCGGTCAAGCTAAGGATTTTCACTATGCAGAACATAAAAGTCTCAAGAATCCCATTTTGAAATTTTTATTGCATCAAGTTCAAACTGCATATAATACAGAAGGAATTCTGATGAGAACCAACAGCTGTTATGTGCTATCCTGCCTGCCACAATTTTTTAAAGTTTCTATAACATCGTACCATGGTGGATTGAGTGGGAATTCTAGACATTCTAGTAAATACTATTTACAAAACCTGAACTTTAAACTGGAATTGTGGGCTTGAACTTTAAACTTGAATTGTAAGCTTAAACTTTAACCTTGAACATTAAATTAAACATTAAACTTGAACTTGAACGTTAACGTTACGATCTTCCGCCTCTAACTGTAATCAATCTAAGAATTCTTACATCTTTCAAAGCCTGTCATTTTTTGCCGCGTCAACCGATTTCGATGAAACTTTCACAATACATATAATTCACGCAGGTTTACTAAAAATATTTTAAAAATTTTCAATACAGACCCACATTAAAAAGTTCTGAAATGCAAATTTTAGTATTATTATACAATAATAAACTAATTGCTCTATCTTCTCAAAAAAGTTGAAATCGTATAGTTTAATATTAAAAATGTTATCCATGTTAATGGTAGTCACTGTACGCTTTCAATCTAAAGAAACAATATACACGAATTCGTACAGCAAACAAAATCGTTCATAAAACCGGTGCAATCGATGAGAAAATCTAGAAAACAAAGTTTTTCTCGTCCGCCATTTTGAAAAGCACTAATCGTTCAATTGTGTTCAGATAAATAGTTGTTCTCATATACGCTGTCCGAAATTTAAACTTTATACTGTATCGATACAACTGTGTTACAAAACCGAAGTAAGAAAAGTAACAAATAGTAAAATTATTCAGTAGAAAATTCGCATAAAGGTGACTAGAATTATTTTTTATATGGAAGCAGACTCTTCTCGTGTGTTAATTGATACTCATAAAAATTTAAATAATTAATTGTACATTCGATACTGTGTTATAAAAAGTAAGAAATAACAGTATGATTTTCGGTAATTTAATTCCAAGATGAAATTCACCTTCATAAAATCATGTTAAGATGAAAATTCGTATAAAGGTGACTTGGATAATTTTTCGTATGGAAACAAATTCTTCTTGTGTATTAATTAATTTTTCATATTAAGGTTCCAAAAAGATTGCAAACTGCACAACTTATATTTATTCCGTTAAGTTAAATAATTATTCGTATATAATTTCACAATATCCACAATATTCACAACATTTACAATATTTTCAACATTCGCAATATTCACACTATTCACTATATTCGCAATATTCACAATATTTGCAATATTCATAATGTTTACAATATTTACAATCATTTACGTATGCAATATATGTAGTATATGTATATTTATGTTCAAAAATCGAATCGAAATGAAATATTTAGAGAATTATGGAAGCAGTCTCTTTTCCTGTGTTAATTAATATTGGAAAGTTTTTCGTCCAGAGAACGAATAAATTAATCTGCAATTTTTCATATTATGGTTCCAAAACGATTGCAAACGGCACAGCTGATATTTGTTCCATTAAATAACTATTCAAATATGAATTTACACATGGAAAGCGCAACGCATAGGCGAATGACGACTGCAGACACCTTCTTATCGAGTGTGTCTTTTAATAGGAAGGCGCACTATGGTCTGGAAACCCGCTTTTAGCAGCCAAAAGTATTTTAGAGTTATTGCAAAGTTAAAAGTTATATTTAGACTGCGGATCTTTTTTCAAAATATAAATTGTCTGCATCGATTGCAAGAAATAGAAAGTAAATTCAATGTTATATCATCTCTTAATGATTATTAGACTGCGGATCTCTATTCAAGATGAAAATTGTCCGCATCGATTGTAAGAAACAGAAACTAAATTTAATGTTACATCTACCCTTAATTTTATTTTAATTCTTTACTTCTTTCAGAATTGAAAATTAAATTACAAATATATTCTAGACCCAACGTGTGTATGTAATGTTTCCATTATTACGAAAATTATTTAAACCTTTCAAATATTCATTTAAATTACTATAGGCTTTAGAAAACAGAATTGCATCGATTAGAAACTAATTTGAAAGTTATATCTTCCTGTAATGATTATTACGGGAGGTCTGCATCGATTGCAAAAAATGGCAACTAAATTCAATGTTATTTTTATCCTAAACGATTTTAATAGAGGTAAAATCGTATATTGGCATCTTCAATTTTGAAAATTTTCCAACAATTTTGAATTTCATTTTCTCAATTTTGCTATAAACTTGCTATAAACATAAAGATCCCGCAGTCTAGTTAAAATTAAGGGTGAAATTCCATAACAAGACTTAAGCTTTTATCTTTAAACGTTTGTACCTCATTGCAACATTAACCGATTTCGATGAAATTTTCAGTACGTATAAAAGTTACCGAAATCTACAAAACGCATTTTTTTAAATTATCGTTACTGGCTCAGGTAAAAAAATTGACACATCGTTTTTAAAATGTTGTATGATTCCTACCAATTGCAATTTAAACAATTATTTGATTACTCATTCTCTACCAAACTAGTCCGTCTAACATCTTAAGAAAATTTAATACCTTCGGAGCAATTTTAAACAAGACATGCGATTTTTAACAGTGTCCACTTAATATTGTGCCCGACTGTATACATATAGTAAAATTTAAAAAACCAAGGTGATCCCCATTTTACGCAAAAGAAAATGTTTTCTTAAATTTTTGTATATTGGATTTTGTAGAAACGTGAATACCGATCAACTTCTTTTTGGAAAGACTTTTATAACTAAATTTTATAATATGAATATATGAATTTTGTTGAATAAAATCGTCCCACAATTTTTCAATCCCTTATTTCCAACATTCATTCAAATAGTACATGTATACATATGTTTAATTTTGCATTCAAATGTTATCGTATAATGGCTGCATCTAATCAAAATAAAACAATCAAGTCAAGCTAGAGGCTTGTATCCTTTAATTACCATTTTTTTAAAGATAGGTAAGTGTTCGGTGATTTATGGACGAAAGTGTATGAAACTATCATTTAAACTTTTTTAAGAATATTGTGAATATTGTTAATATAATGAATACTGTGAATATTGTGAATATTTTAATGGGACCAACCTTTGTAGATACAAAAGAAAAATCTTACTAAATTCTATCGAATTTTATATTCTAGCATTTTTTGAAAATTTTCATAAGCCATAGACGCATAAAGATACGCAGTCTAGTTATAACTTTTGAACAATTAGAGCTATTGCAATGAAATGTTCACTAGAAATATTTAAAAGATTGTAACTATTCTAACTATAGGTAATTAAATATTTCTTACGTTTGTTAAACACTATTTTTAATTAATTCTCACTGATATCTTTTGTTAAAGACAATTTTAATGAGTGTAATTTTACAAACTGATTTCTACTTTCCAAATGTGTATTTTATATTTACGTCTCAGGTATGTAACGTTCTATGGAATACGTGAAATGTAAATTCGAGAAATACGCTGAGAATTACGCTTGCCACTACTGCTGCTGATCGAGAACACTATTATTGTTATTAGAACATATTATTTTAAGAGAGCGGAGTTTGCCTTTAGAATGTTATATCTGAGCACAGAATCATCTGAATCATATAATAATTTCGATTTTGAAGCTCTGAAAGAATCTTATTCTGTTGCAAAAATATTTTCAAGATATTCACAATATACATATATTATATGTATAATATTCACAACATTCACAATAATTGCAACATTTAAAAAATTCACAATATTTACAATACTCATAATATTTACAATACTTACGACATTCACAATATTCACAATATTCGCACAAATTCATTTTCTTTAGCATTATGCTTACTTACGCATTACATTTACTATATTTACATTATACTTACTATAGTTTTTAAATAAGAGTTCTAACTTTTAATGGAGTAACTAATACCATTAATAGGACTATAGTTTTTTAAATAGTAAATGTTACTATTAGTTCCCACGCGTAGAATAATTTGAATATTAGAAGAATGGGGATTATCCGATAAAGTACAATCCCTTCATTGTGACACCACATCCACAATTATATGTATGTATACGAAGGGAAAACAACAATTTTATTTTTAATAATAAAGTAATACTAATTAGTTCATGTTATTTTTATTGGTTACTAGAAACTTTATTTTCTTTCCGATATTCACAATCTTCAGAATTGTTACAATATTAACAATATTAACAATAGTCCCAATATTCACCATATTAAACTATAAAAATTTCATTCGATATCTCGATCTTCAAAACTGACTTTTGATCTCCAAACGCGGGTTTCTAGATTATAACATTGTGAGACGGCCGAAAATTCGATTTTGTATGTAACTTGATATTCATAATCTTCACAATATTCACAATAGTTTCAATATTTAAATATAAAATTCTTTTCAATATCTTAAACTTGAAAATCTGCATATTGTTGATAAAAAGCGGGTTCTTAGATTATAGAAAGACGGCCGAAAATTCAATTTTGTATGTACTTCGATATTCACAATATCCACAATAGATACAATAAATAATCTTGAAAAATTGACTTTTAGCTTCGAAAAGCGGGTTTCCAGACCGTATCGAGCCATCAGAAAATTCGTGAAATAAAATGATGAAGAAATTGTTCAGCTTACCTACGGCCACATGAAAAATGATGTACGAGCTCTTCATCGCGAAATCACCGTGCTGAACTGTCAGAGCTCACGATCATCCGATGATGCGTGCGTGATGACGATAAGCATATAACTGGTGTACGCGACGCGAATCTGACTGGCTAACCCCGAGATTACGCGAGACCCTATTGCACGGGATTTAGTTTGTGCATCGTGCCCGATGCATAATGGGTTACTATTTCTATTAAGAGCCACCAATCCACTGTTCCTTCGACCTTCCAACCGAGTTGATTTTTGATAATAAGCGGCCATACAGGCATGATCAGAAACGACTGGAAATTATTTACCGACACCGCTGGTACGCTCCGGACGTAGATGCGAGATGCGAGCTGCTACTGGTTCGTACAGCGACTGTGGTGTAAGAATAATAACAAAGCTCACGGTATGTTTACGGAAAATTTTATATTTTATATTTACAATATTTACAATATATGCAATATTTATTTGCAATTTTACAATATTTATTAGCGATTTTATAATATTTACGATATATGCAATATTGACAATATTTATTTGCAATTTTACAATATTGACAATATTTATTTGCAATTTTACAATACTTAGAATATTTATTTGCGATATCTACAGTACTTATTTGCGATTTTATAATAGTTACGATATATGCAATATTGACAATATTTATTTGCAATGTTACAATATTTACAATATTTATTTGCAATATATGCAATGTTTATAATAGAATATTAGCAATATTAGCAAATATAATATTTGCAATCTTCACAATATAATATTTGCAATATTCACAATATAATACAGGGTGTCCCAGCTAACTTGACCACCTTGAATATCTTTGTTGTTTTTAAAAGATACGTCACATGTCTGAAGGACAAAGTTGAATGGTAAAATGGGGCTCATAAGATACCAACAAAATTTTTTTTTCATGTAATTTTTTTTAGAGATATGATGGTCACCTTCATTTTTTTTTAATGGAATGAGGCATTTTTTAATACATCAATCGATGCAACTGGACATTCGTTGTAAAAAAGTACTAACCTATGTATGTCGAAAAGTTAGTAGTTCAGGAGATATTTCAATTAAAAAAAACCCTAAAATACTATTACTGTCGTAGTAAGACGTTACATAAGTAAGTAAACACTAACGTCTAGTACGACAGTAATGGTATTTTAGGGTTTTTTAAATTAAAATATTTCCTGAACTACTAACTTTTCGACATACATAGGTTAGCAATTTTTTATAACGAATGTCCAGCTGCATCGATTGATGTATTAAAAAATACCTCATTCCATTTAAAAAAAAAATGAAGCCGACCATCATACCTCTAAAAAAAATTACATGAAAAAAAATTTTGTTGGTATCTTATGAGCCCCATTTTACCATTCAACGTTATCCTTCAGACATTTGACGTATCTTTAAAAACAACAAAGATATTCAAGGTTGTCATGTTAGCTGGGACACCCTGTATTTTGTTTATGTTTAATATTTATGTTTATTTTTAATATTTGCTATATTTATCTGTAATATTTACAAGGTTTATTTCCAATATTTCTAATATTTACAATACTTACTATATTTACAATATTTACAATACTTACTATATTTACAATATTTACCATATTTACGATACTCATAATATTTCCAATATTTATTTACTATGTTCGTAATATTTACAATATTAGAGCAATATAGAGCACAACAAACTGCATCGATTGGTCCAGTCAAAAATGTAGATTTTCATTAAAAAAAAAAAGTACAGTTGCATTTTTCTGATGCACCGATGCACAAAAGTACATAAAATTAGTTACGTAGTATGCACCGTCTGATGCCATTCAACTTTTTCTGATAACATTTTCCTCTATTCCCGACCGTGTAGGAGGTACAGCCTGTTCCAGTTACGTGGGACACCCTGTATACGTATACAATCACCAAAAAAAAAAGAAAAAAAAAACAAAACATTGTGAACAACAAAGATTATTGCTCGCAGTGGACCATTTAACAAGAACTACTAGAAATCAAATACTATCCTCCGGAAATCGGATTACCTACAATTACGATTCCAATCGCTCTCTAAAAATACCATTGACCTCAAGCCGTAGTCGTTCGAAGCCCAGTGGGAACAAAGAGAGAAAGACAAGGCGCCTACGAAAAGGACGCAAGACGATCCCAAGAGCATGGTTCGCCAGAAATAGAAAAGCGGCTGGAAAGTTTAGTATCACCGCGCGCGAAAAGTCCACGTGGAAGAAGTACGCTACCCAGTATTAAATCTCCCTTACAATAATCGCCATGCGTGTTCCGATAAGATCATCCTTAAGAAGCCGGGACTCCTCATCAACATCAACAGAGGTGGACCCGAGAGAACGAATAAAAGACTATTGCCGGAAGCTGGTGGCGTTTATGTGCACGCAAGTGGGCGTGGGTGGGCTCGTGGTGGGTTATGCAATAATCGGAGCATTCGGTTTCAGGATGATCGAGTCTGAAGCGCAGCTTCCGGCGCCGATTTGCGTGCGGGAATTGATTAGAAGAGGCTACGCTGATAGGCTGTGGCTGAGCACGGCGAGCAATCAGACGGTGAATGTGTTCGACAAGACGGCGTTCGAGCAGCTGTCGAACGAAATCCTGCGGAGCTACCAGGAGAACTTCACCAGCAGCTACAAAAGGGAGAACTGCAGCAGCCTGTCGTCGGTGGACCTGTGGTCGTTCCCCGCTGCGATGATGTTCTGCCTCTCCGTGTTCACCATGATCGGCTACGGGACTCTGGTGCCGCAGACCCCCTGGGGTAAAGGCGTCACCGTAATCTACGCCGTCCTGGGCATCCCTCTTTACGTGCTGTACTTTCTTAACATGGGCAAAGTGCTCGCGCAGACGTTCCGCTGGCTGTACACCTGGCTGCACCAGTGCTCCGGCAAGAAGAAGCCCGGCCAGAGGGTCACCGTCCCCTCCACAGCCTGCCTCTGGGTCATCTTCGGCTACGTGCTCGGTGGCTCGGTGATGTTCGCCGAGTGGGAAGGCTGGGACTACCTGGACAGCGCTTACTTCTGTGTGACGTCGCTCTGCAAAATCGGAATGGGCGACCTCGTGCCCGGCTGGACCCATGGAGACCTCACCACGGATAGCCAGACCAAGCTGATCATCAATTTTGTTTACCTGCTGCTCGGCATGGGCCTCATCGCCATGTGCTACGACCTCATGAAGGAGGACGTCTACGTCAAGGCCAGGGAGCTCAAGGAGCAGTTCGTGCAGATCGTCGACGCCGCGCATTACCAGATTGAGACTTGTTGTGGATCTGGAGTGGTCGAGTGAATCATTGACGTTAGATTATTAAGTGACTGAATTTCGGATTACGAAATAATTGACCCAGTTGTCCAAATTCACCCTTCTGCAATTCAATTGCACCCTTTTGCAAAATCAATTCAAATCTTTTGCAAATCAATTTTACCCTTTTGCAAATCAATTTCAACCTTTTGTAAAAGTGATTTTGAAATGAATTTGCAGAACGGTGAAATTGATTTGCAGAAGGTTGAAATTGACTTGCAAAAGGTTGAAAGTGATTTGCAAAAGGGTGAAATTGATTTGTAAAAGGTGGAGTTTGATTAATCAAGGAGCATTTCATGCAGATCGTCGACACTGCGGAGCTGGAGTGGCAGACAAATATACTTCTTTAAGCAGGAAATGATTACCCCTTTGCACTCGGAATTATGTTCACTAGAAAAGTCAACATTTCTTTCGATCTCGAATAATTCCATTCTATATGATATTTTTTGTGAATATAAAATTGATATAATACCTTATATATGTAATACTTAAGTGTTTAGTAGTTGATTAGATACCAACCTATTTAATAATGTGAACAATATTTTACATCTATAAAAATGCGTAACCTTTTGTTCTGTTAATGCTTATTGGACTCCCAAAGAAAACTCTATAGTCCAGTCAACGAAAAGTTGTAGAGGGAAATGGAAGGAACAGAATTTTTAACTTTGGGTCTTTGTTAACTACTGAGAAGGTAAACATACTAAAAGTTCCCACTCCTAGAAGGTGAGCGGAGTGTAGGGGGGGGGGGGCACGTAGAAGATCCCCTTTTTCGGTTTTCCGCGGATATCTCGGAAACTATGCGTCCTAGCGATAAGACCATTTCATACAATATTAAAGCTGACAAAATCTGCCACAAGATAGATTCAATTCAGTTTTTCGCTATCTCGCATAATTTCCGAGATATCCGCGTTCAAATTTCAGTAATTGTGCTGAAAAGTTAGCTAGTCAAGTAAGGCAAAAAACATGAGGCAAAAATTGCTTTTTCTCAATTATTTAACTTTGAGCGCGGATATGTCGGGGACAATGCAAGATAGCGAAAAACTGAATGCAATCAATCTTATAGTACATTTTGTCAGCTTTAATTTTGTATGGAATGGTATTATCGCTAGGACACATAGTTTCGGAGATATAAGCAGAAAACCGAAAAAGGAGACTTCTACCTGCTCCCTGCACCCCGCTCATCTCCTAGGAGTAGGTACTTTTAGTATGTTACCTCCTAACTAGTCCAAACAAAGTCCCAAAGTTAAAAATTGTGTTCCTTCCATTTCCCTCTACGCCCCCCTTATGAGCATTCATTTACTGGACTACTATGACAAGTTTCAATTTGGTACGCCTACCACAAGGGTAATTATAGAGTAAACTCGGTTTAATGAATTATGCTCTATTTCTTCTGTTCTGCTCAACAAAAAATTACGAAAACGTTCATGAACATTCTACCTAGTAGCACACATTACAGTGAATTATTACATAATTTTTGCATGCAAAATCGATTATTTAAAAAATCCGGAAGCATAAAATTGCCGATTTCATATTGAAATTTTTCAGAGTAGCACGTTCATATTATTATGTTAGCTGCGTCTCATCGTGACGATTAATGTATATATTTTGCAGACTTTTTGAATTTTGCGAATAGGTTGAAAAAAGTTGCAAACGTCAAAAATTCGAAAACACTGCATATTTCGTATTGAAGTTTATGAGATACCAGTTTTATAAAAATTCGGTAACAAGATATTGTTGAAACCATTGTTCTTAATTTTTTCAGAATTTTTTATATAGTGTATTGTACTTAAAATAAATAGAAATCAATTTTTCCGATGTTCCTTGCTTTTCATAGGTGTATACATAGGTGTATTATGTATAATATTAAATATTTTTATATATTCAGAAAAATAATGTACAATGTTAAAAACACTTACAATTAGTACAGTAAAAAATTACATCTGGATAAATGCGTAACCTCTTGTTTTGCCAATGCGTAATGCAATAGAACACGTGTTTACATTCTTTTATCGGAATATCAACATCACAGAACTTAATCGCAGGTAATCTATAACTGCGATAACCACACGATAAAGTTATTAAGATTATAAATATTACACTGTCCAACAGCCAAAATGTATTTCGATTCCCACTATCCGATTCTTATAGAGTTTTCCGCGCTGATTCCGAATCTGTTTCCCATTTTTTTCCTATACCAGATTTCCTATACCAGTCCAGTTTTTGAGAAAATGGAGTTTAAAAAAAAAGACATATTTTTCAACTTTAAACAAATATTGTGATGTTATTATAAAAGATATTGGATTGTTCTTTACAGCAAAAGATTCTGTGGACTTTCCCGAATACAGTGATATCCAATATTAATACATTATGATAGTTTAAACATGTTTAAACAATGGTTAAAGACGGAGAGACACCACTTTTGCACCAATTTTTGAGGATATTTTTCAGTTTATCTCAAAAAATAAGGGTCCAGCGGAAAATCAAATTATACCACGCGATAGAGCAGACTTTTATCTTGAAAAACCACCCTCTCAAGTTTGTAACATCTACGTTTTTTCGAACCAGAGAGCAAAATATCTTCGCCCGACATGAGTTGTCACCAGTGACGCTCACCACCAGAAAAAAATTAGATGGCAAGGTGTTCAAGGGAGTGTTTGTCCACATCGTTGGCAAAAGGAATTGTTATAAACATTAATTAGCTAGAATTAATAAATGTCTAATAGTATTATTTTGAATAAATAAATGCATGCGAATGTTCATGATTTAAAAGTTATTCTCAATCTCGAGTTTTATTGTCTATTTTTACGAAAAATTTAGAGGGCAAGGTGGTCAAGGGAGTGCTCGTTAACATCAATAGCAAAAGGAATTGTTATAAACATTAAACAGCCAGAAACAATAAATTTATTTGTGAATTGTATCGAATAAATTAATGCGTGCGAATGTTCATAGTTTAAAAGTTTTTCCGTATCGAGTTTTATTCTCTATTTTTACGATAAATTTAGATGGCAGTGCTCCCAGCGTGTCAGATCCGAACTATTCGTCTATCCCCTTGCTCCGCACCCCGAAAACAGTCCCATCATATAATACCTCATTTTACGGTTCGTTCTACATTATACGCGAAGACTAAATTTTTTTCTGACTATACAATTTTAAAACATTAATAAATATATATACATGTTACATATATAGCTAGGAAGGAGTTATATAAAATACAATTGAAAAGTACAGTTACATATTTATTTTAAAAAGACTTATACATATTTACAAAAATTTTTTCTATTTGTTGGATTTTTCTTTTCAAGTTTATACTTACACATGTGGCTCCTTGGGTATACTAAATAAGCTGCAAGAGTTCAGCTTCCCGTTTTTATTACAAATGCAGCAAAAGGAAGGCATCTTTGACGACTCAAAACGAAAAATACTTGGGATTACAGGAAATAATGCACCACTCACTGTGATTTGATCACAAATTGCGTACATGGATGGCGTGGGGACGCGAATATTTCAGTCGGCGTGTATAAGAAAAATATAAGAAGGGAAAAGAACTGAACAGAACTGAAACGTATAGTTCGGATCTGAGATATTAGATGGCGCTGCAAAAGAGAGTGACAGCAGTGTCTCCTCTATCTAATCCTCTTTGGGCTACACTAAAAGGTTATGTAACTGTATGTAAACATGCATAATGACGTACTGCGCTTGCGCCGGACACAGCCAATGAAAAAGATGCAAACTGCTTCTACCTCGTCCCCTCCTAAAAAAGGCTTCCACCCCGCAACGACATCATCCATCCCTATATTCCTATATTCATGAATTCTACATGTGCGCAATTCGTATTCTGTGGTGTGCAATCCCGCTGTGCGCCAAACAGCCGTGTGCGCAAAAGAGCTGTGTCCAATTGACCGTGCGCCATTGCGTTGTGCGCCATTGATTTGTGCGCCATAGAGCCACCCTCATATCTGCCTCAATCTGCCTCATATCCTCTCTGCTATATATAGGACTATATCCCTAGCCATTCCTAGTCCTTAGTCCCTAGTCCCCGATAATATTTGAACCATATTAGAACATATAGAAAATTATTGATAAAAATATTTAGGGAACTCTATTTTACGTTTATATTGCTATATATTATTATCAATAAATTTACTTTGTAAAAATCACTTCGACTCAATAATAAAACGCATTTTTCCAAAATATCACTTGATTACAAACATTTCCAAATATTCAAACATACACAGATACCAGAAAATGAGGTTGATCGGTCGGCCATCTGCTGATGTTGCAGCCAAAGCCACGTCATATTTTGTATGCTTTGCCGAGTTAGGTCTGTGAAGTCTTTACTTTCTTAGGAAAAAATACCTTTGTGTAACTGAAAATATGAACATATTTCGACTACTAGGCGATCTATCGCATATCCTTGCGATCATCATCCTTTTATTTAAAATATGGAAGACACGGAGTTGTGCCGGTATTTTTCCTAAAACTATTTAATAGATATATTCACGTATACTGTTTTTCTATTAAACATTTCCTCAAATCTAACAAATTATATATAAGTATCTATAATTCGTTTTCAATTCTTACAGGTATCAGCGGCAAATCGCAAATCTTATTTGCAATTGTATATACAATGCGTTATCTAGATCTGCTGACAACGTACATCTCGGCATATAATACATTTATGAAAATCATTTTTATAGTAACCTCGTACGCCACAGTGTTTTTAATGTACATGAAATTCAAAGCGACGTATGATCATAATCACGACACATTTAGGTATGCTTTTATATTAAATATTCGATTGAAACTAGAATTCATAGCATTTGTAAATTAAGAATTGAAAGCCAAAATTCAGATATTTATTCATAGATTTATTTAATAACATATTTTCCATCTGTTCTATTACTTTTCGCTATTATCGAAGTAACTTCTCGTGTCATTGAATATTGAATTTTATCTTCGATTCTTAATTTGAAAACGCTACAAACTTTTGTTCCAACCCCATATATACTTTTACCTTTATATAGCCCAAATATTAATTAATTTCCTTTCAGAATCGAGTTTTTACTTCTGCCAACTTTGGTATTGGCACTACTAATCAACCATGAATTCTCCGCCGTCGAGGTTCTATGGTCGTTCAGCATTTACCTAGAGTCCGTAGCAATACTGCCGCAATTGTTCTTGGTATCGAAAACAGGAGAGGCAGAGAGCATTACCAGTCATTACCTGTTTGCTTTGGGCTCGTACAGAGGACTCTATTTGTTAAATTGGCTGTATCGTTATTACGCGGAAGACCATTACGATCTGATCGCTATAGTCGCCGGTTTAGTTCAAACGGTTCTTTATTGTGACTTTTTCTACCTCTATATTACCAAAGTACTGAAAGGCAAGAAATTACAATTACCAGCTTAGTTTTGTAAAAGTATTAATTTTATCTGGACAACAACAAAAAAAAAAAAAGAAAAGAAATGTAAGTGCTCTTCTCAGCGGTATTGTATCGATTGAGTTTATTATCAAATTTTTCGCAATATTTAAACGATCGAGGAGCGCTGCTCTGTGTAAAGTATCAATTTTTTTATCGAGCACAAAGCTGCTGTTCGATAGTTTTCTTTGTACTTGAACGTATAAATATGTGTAACTGTTCTTACTATTTCTTGGAATGTTATATCCTTGTCGATTTGGTAACAGTGCAGTTTTTATCTAAAAGAAGAAATATTGCGACAGAATAAAGTAGCTGCATATTTCGCAAATTAGCGAGTGATACATCAAATACAAAACTGAGACGAAATTTATCACTGTTTTTACAATCTGTTATACTCCTCATATATATATATATATATATATATATATCTGTACCAATAATAGACAGCGCGAGGTACTATCACTCCGAAAGTATGATAGTTGTACAATTGAATACATTTGTACGATAAATTGTTACAGCATGTGATTCAATAAGTGCCAAAGCGACAGGAAATACTACTGAATCCGTGATAAGAAGATTTCAGCATTACATTGATACTAATAGCACTTTGAACACCTTTTTGTAAACACAAGCTAATTTCGCCTGTTTTGTTATAAATCACCTTTGCTGACCTTCAAAGATCTTAATGTCGCACCTCGTTGGATTCGTCTGAATAGCCGCTATCAGAAAACAGCTAACACAACATAGGATTCTATGTATTTAAAAAAACAGAAGTGATCTTCGCATCTTTGAAGCGACTCCACCTAGCAACAAAAGATTAACTCTACACTATGGTCCCTGTTGTTTCATACAACTTTTATTTCGAAAACTTTTCTACTACTATCATACTTTTGGAGTTACCGCAGGTGGCAATAGTTAGTGCCTCGCCCTGTAATTTAACACAAACATTTTATTGATACAAAATATTCGAACAACGTACTGAATCGGTTAACAATGCATCGTTATATGTTTTACTAAATCGGTTATGTGAATCGCTTGGTCGAGAGTTGTTGATCTGTTCGTTACGTGTATAATGCCATTCTCGAGACTAGTCCTGTCTACTAAAACTACAAAAGGAACTAAGCACGCGTTCGCCACTTCTTCTGAGACGGTTAATATAGTATTCAGCCCCTTTGTTCTAAGCATGTTATTTAAGTAAAGTACAAAGCGATTTAAATCATCACTTCCAGTATTCGTTTGGTTCTCCGACGTTTTTATACGAATCGCAACTTTGTGTGGTGCTAATTTAGAATGTATACGCATCTTAGCTGTTTCATCTACGTCGTAAGCATCACATAGTAGTGCTAAGCAGCCCCAATCTAAAGATAATACATGTTCGACCATTTGTATGTCGGCAAGATCCTTTTTATTATCAATCTGAAAATAAAATATTCCATATAAATGAATTTTATTTGTAGAATTCTACGAGAAAAATCGGAACAGAAAGAGATCACCTCTAGCAGTAGTTTCCCAATATCGTTATGATAAACAATTCTCTCTACGGTGATCGTACCGAATGAAAACTCAGCCTCTATATCAACCGAGTCAAAATCTTCGATTCTCTTCGCTTCTGTAATCTTAAATCTAGATGGTTGCTGAGCCAATTTGCGCCACCAAACTTTGCGCTCTTTCTGCACCTTATGATACAGACTTTTAGCTTCCATGCTGCTATCCAATATAGCTATTCTTGCGTTCTTGTGACGATTTAGCTTCAATGCAGTCGGCAGGGTACTCTCGTTCCACAAATCTGTGGAATCTTTTACGGTAGCCAATCCGAACGGGATTCTTCCCATCGGACTTTCAGTTAAGAAGTTCAGAGTATCGCTATACTGCTCCGATAAAAAAATATTGTAAGGAGACATTGTGATACAGTGCGAGAACCAATATTCCTCTAGATTCTTTAACAGCATTCTACCCTGTGGTCCGTAAACCAAACCATGCTCCGAGAAGCTTACAAAATTCCTGCTTATTTCTTTCAGGACTCGAGACGCGCTCATTGCTTCGTAATGCTTTTATATGGAGCTACGAAGTATTCTTCCTCTACGATAACTGCGTTTCTCAGGATTTCCCGCCGGTTTATATCGTTGCTCGCTTTATCTTCTCGCAAGGGAATCAGTTTCTCCTCGAATGGACTGTACATAGGCTCGATTGCTTTGTCAATCTTCGCGGTTCTTATGCATTCTGTAAAATGGATCACTGCTTTTAGCACGGAAGTATTTTGATCGTCTTTTAAATCAAGTAAAGATAGTTTTTCCAGTTTATTGATTGTTTCTTTCTCTATGTCTTTATCAGTTTCTTGTTTCTCTTTGACACTACCCGATACACAGTAATAACGAGGAAGGTTTAATGTTGTACGAATATTTCTCAATTGTTGTAAGCAGAAAAATGTTTTCATTTTTCATTTGTTACTCACAATGTTGTTATTTATCGAATTCTTGTGCGCTATAATTCTTATGTCTCGGTTAGTTTATTGCGTAAGGTGTTCTTTCTTAGATATGATTTGCAATGAATGAATTATTGCAAATTATAAGGTGGATGATAGTATCAGATGATATAGAGTTGTGTGTAATTAAGTAAGTATTTAGTTGCACATGAGGAAAATTGTTACTGAACTTATGTATATGTAATAGACAGTAATAGATACATCATATCACAACAACGCCACGTGATTCGGTGACTGTTCTATGCAGGTTCTATATTCTATGCAAAGAGGCCTCATGGACCTACAGGACTGGGGGTAGTATACCCTCGATTTGTAACTAGAAAATCAGTATGACCAACTACAAAATCAGAAGGCCAACGTCTGTGCAAAAAAAGAGTTTGGTAACACTAAGAAACACGCACTGTCTGATGTACACGAGATGGCGTTGCTTGCTATTTCCATATTACAAGGTTACAAGGTTACTTTATTTAGAGTGATAGGTGTTTTATACACCTGTTACACTGTATACACATAGTTTTTTTACATACAAATCATTTATACATATAATCCCTTCAAATCCTCCCAAGTAGAATTTGTACTTTCAATGTTACGGTACAGTAGCGCATTAGTCCTCCTGACTGGGCGCCATCTCGTCTAAACTGGCTGAACTAAATTTGGCTCTAGCTTGCTCTGGACTCTGTCTTGATGAACGTAATATGGGGAAATGTGAATGCAATTACGCCATTTCGCTTAGTGTCCTCATTTGAGCAAATTTTGGGCTGGGTGAGGACTCATTCGAAAGAGGAAGGTTCGCCGCATGGTGCTCTGGTCATCATAGCAGTCAAAAAGTCTTTTAGAGACAGAAAAATGCATTGAAATCTGCGGATTTTTTCCAAAAAATTTTACTCTACTTTGGACACTAATATTATTAGGTATAAACATAATCTCGTTAACCTCATGACCAGAGCACCATGCGGTGAACCTTCCTCTTTCGAATGAGCCCTCACCCAGCCCACAAAAACTGCGTAGGCGCATTTAAATAAAAACTGCGCAGGCGCATCTA
>CM052284.1:9350304-9378180 GCA_028455765.1 Lasioglossum oenotherae
AATGTAATTGTGAAACAAATTTGGTGTTGGACCGTGTTATTAAACTTTAACTTACTTTTAGCACACCAAATTTTGTATATTTGGTACAGAAAGATCAATATCTTGATAAATCTTCAGATTACTGTGATAATCGTGATAAATTTTGTTTTCGACATTACCATTAAATATGTAATCAACTTGTTTATTTTTATAATATTACTGTTATCGTGATTTCATTAATGAAAATATGAGTATTAACTTACTTTTGTTATCTACTGTATCTGCTAGCTAATGTGTCGTCTACGGTTTACGAGCATTTATAGAAACAAGTCAAACAATGACTGTATGTATAAAAACGATTTATATTGTCGGAAGTGAGTGCCGAAAGTGTTTGTTGAATGGTACAATGCGGTTTTACGCATTCTCCGGAACGTTCTCCAACAAACATTTATATTACTGGATGCTCGACCAAGCGTTTCCATTTATCTGTCTATGAAATAACACTTTAACGTATTTACCTTTCTTTTTAGATACGCTACACTTCTTGCTACCTTTTTTGCGAATACCCTGAAGAAAGCATGTAGTTCGATTGTATAATTTGATTCAGATCTTATATGATACTACTCATTATCTATTTGATAACGATTAAATGAATAATTATATCAGAATTTCAAAAAGAATCAATTTCATAGGATTTCAGCTTCCAGTTAATCAGAAATTATAGTTTATTGTTAAAATTTACTATTCGAGTGTTATAAATTCTTGTTAAATTGATCAATATAATACAGAGTGTACCCGTTAACTTATGTCACCATTTCTTAGGCCTTAGGCATATTTCCGACAGTGCAATTAAAAAATGTTTCAGACAAAATCTTATCTGTACTTGGTGGGCTACATATTCGCATATGCTTCGATCTGAAAAAATGCTTTTCACGTTAAAGAGTGAAGGTCACCTTGTCAACTTGCCTCATTGAATTGTATAAATTTGGGCAAAATATTGATTTTCATGTATTTTAATGAAATTCGGAAAAAATACCGCAGTAAAACGGTGGAAGAGCAAAGAGTCGCACGCGCGAACATTTGCCAGGCTCAAGCAGCGAGAAAAGACAGAAGTGGGTTTATTCTTCAGCGACGTTCACCGTCCTACCTGTGGGTCTCCCACCTGGTCTTCACGGCGGAACTCTTTCCCTGTTGGAAGAGTAAAACTCTCAGACGTTTTCCGATCTCTAACAGTTTCGGACTCGTCTTCGTCAATGTGTGAACTTGTTTGGCCACAGCTCGCGACGCGTCTTCGCTATTGTCTCACCTGCTTTCTGGTTGTTTAATGCGAGAGAACTAGCGCCGCGATTAAACTTGTTTCTTTTACGTTTCCACCGAACAATTCGAATTTCTTTTTTTTTTTTTTTGCACGGTGAGAACATTTCCAGACTTTCGATTTTTTGTGACTTTAATTTTCTTTCGAGTATCGTCAATCGTTTGGAAGTTCTCGGAATAGGGAGCAGGGACTACAGTGTAATCGAAAGTTGAAAAAGAAAGAAAGAAAGAAGAAAAGAAGAGTAGTGAGAGTTCGATGGTCCTGTGGTGAAGTTTCTAGAAACAGCAACAGGTGTTGAGCGAGTATCGATACAGTTTCGGGTTTCGGGTTTTGGGACCAACATTTGTGACAATGAGACGGAAGAACTTCTTCCTCTTCTTCTTCTTCTTCTTCTTCTGGGTTGCCTTGAACCTGGAGATCGCGGATGTCTCCGCTGATGCTGACCCGGCGATCCTCACCGGAACTGATTCAACTCTCTTCCAACAGGTGAGAGAAACTTTGGCTATATTCGCCTCGTTTGCTTTCCTTTCGTCGGATGTTTAAAATACAGATTCAAAATAATTAAATGTACGATGATATACAGTAGCGGACAAAAGTTTAAGACCGCTCTAAAGAAGACGATAACTTTTTTAATATTGTACAATACGATTTGAACTTTTTTGGGACGCTAGAGCAATTAGTTTACTAAAGGATGTGAAAAGAAATTTTTTCAAAAATTCCAATTGATCGGAATTGTTGAAAAAATACTAAAAGTTGATTTTTTAACTTTTTTTTATGTGCGCCTATATTGAAAATTTAAGAAATACGATTTATTGACGAAAATTGTGAAAACCTGCAATTTTTACCATCTTTAAACGTTTGTAGCTCATTGCAACGTCTACCGATTTTGACAAAATTTTCAGAATACATATGTTTAATTGACACAGATCTACAAAACGTATTTCTTAAATGTTCAATATAGCCCCCCTTAAAAAAGTTAAAAAATCAACTTTTAGTATTTTTTCAACAATTCCATTCAATTGCAATTTTTGAAAAAATTTCTTTTCACATCCTTTAGTAAACTAATTGCTCTAGCTTCCCAAAAAACTTCAAATCGTATAGTACAATATTAAAAAAGTTATCGTCTTCTTTAGAGCAGTCTTAAACTTTTGTCCGCTACTTTGTATGTAGTATGTAAAACTTTAATAGTGGGAAAAGTCGAATTTCTTCGTAAAACACGCAGAACCCAAACAGTTGAATTTTATCGGTAAATTTTGCATTCTTGAAATTAAACAAATTAATGATTAAGTATAAGTTTTATTATTCTTGCCTAGTGATTTAAAAATATGAATTCAATTTTTAGAGATGTTATCGCGATGTTATGAAAATCAAAAACATTTTATCTATTAAATCTACATACGTAGAGTAGAATATGAAAATCGTTTCAATCAAATGAAATAAATAATGTGAAATGTATTTTTTTGAGTTAATAACAGTTTTAATACCTCTGTGTTCATCGATCTACAGTGAAAATCTTTAAAAGAAATTTTCTTTTTCTATCGCAATAAAAGAAAATATTTCCGCGAAAGATAAGAAAAATACTCTGGTACTTTTGCAACGATATTGAGTTGACTCCTTTCAGTTTCGATCGCGTTACTTGGAGCACTTTACTTCTAATGCACCACTAATTAGCTATTTCCGGCATTTTATTTCCGCCGGGCAGAAATACCTTTCAAATATCAATTGCATTACAAAAAGATACAAACAATTACAGCTAGGAATATCTTTTATTCGAGTGGTCGGACCAAACATTAATCTTTTTGCAATGGAACGGAATAATATAAATTTAATGTTGTATGTTTCCTCATACTATACTTGGTAATTGGTAAATAAGTGTATTGGCATGCTGGAAAACAGTGAGAAATGAAAACATAACTATTAAAATTAGAAAAATTAAGTATTCGCTTACAATTTTTCTTTAAAATTTCTTTAATACTTTTGTTGACAAATATCAAAATTATTGTAAATTTTATGTTCTTGAATCATTATAGATTTACATTTGAGGAATAAAAATATGCATTGATGAAATATGAATCTATAAAGTAGAACATAATCGAATATTGTGAAAAATGTTGGATATTGTTGACATGACAACTTTTTTTATGTTCACTAATTACTGTTGGGTCCTTCTTATAGAGTTTTTTGCACTGATGTAGTAGTAGACAAAAAAACAGTAGTTGTGGAAGAAATTTGGTGTTGGACAGTGTCATTACCCTAAGAATTATAAAAAAAATATGTAAAAAGATGATTTCATTTCGAAATTTTCGTATGGTCAAGTGCAGTGTTTTAGTTATTCGTATCGAAGGTATTGTTTGAAAATGTTAAAATTGATAATCTTCCTATAAATTATAAAATACATATATCTATGTAAACAGATGATTTTATTTTCGAATTTTTGAGACGTTCTACTATACATACATATATGTATGTATGTATGTATGTATGTATGTATGTATGTGTCCGATTAGGCGCATACGCATAAATGATTTATAAATAATGGCAAAATTTCGCGTATTGAAATTTTCGAAGAAATTTTGATCGCCGAGAAGTATTCGCAATGGGTATGGAGATTTCATGGAAATGATTTTACCTTCACCTGACGTAATCAGGCCGTACACCGCATGCCGCATACCCTTTTTCAAACTGTTGCTATCTTCCCCGACAATCGTGTGCGAGTTTCACTGCTAAATCCGTGGAAAAGAGTGCGGCAGCTGTTAATTCTGCTCGCTCTGTTAGCTAGTGATGGGATGAAATTCAATAGTTACGAATATGTACTCGAGCTTCACTTTCTTTTATACAACGCTCTAATCTAGAATCTAGAAAATAACTTGTGAAATTTTTATACGCTGCAAGCAGAATTGGGTGACTTTTAGTGCAAATAAGAATTGATGTTTACAAATAATTATCAGAATTGAAGTGAGAAATATTCATATGATTTAGCAGAAAAGGAATCGACAAAAAAATAGCTTGCAAAACATTTTTCAATTAATAGCACACTTTATCGAATAATAATCAAATATTTATGTATATTTCAAACTTCCGAGCTTTTTCTTTTCTCGATGTAAGTGGAAGGTGTTGATGTGAAGAAACAACTTTAACAACAAATCTCTTTGATATAAACAAATTTGCGGCAGGTTTCTCTTAGAAATATTCAGCGTGGTAAACATTTTCTTGCGTAACCACAAGTTTTTGCCCTTGTCCTATAAATTTTTGCCTTTTTCCTATGTTATTCAACGTCCTCGCGTACTCAAGGTGACCTTGACATAACCTTCACAGTACGGCAGGCTTGAGTTGTTAATATTTATTTCGAGAAATCATAATCTTGACCAATATCGACAACACTCGAGCCTGCATTACTGTTAAAAGTTAAAACGTATTTTTTAAATATTCAACGTAGGCCCACGTAAAAAAGTTACAAACTACAACTTCTAGTATTTTCTCTGTAACTTATTGTTAGTCTTGTGGTGGTAAACTAATTGCTCTTACTTCTGAAAAAAAATCCAAGTCATATGGTCCGATATTAAAAAAGTTATGGTCGTTGTAAAAGTGTCCGAATAGTACTGTGTATTGTGTATGCATCGAAAAGTGAAGCGTTCATCAGCGAACCTAATACATATACATAGTATTTGCTCGATCCCGAAGAGAAATCTAGTAATTCGTACGAGATGCTGTGACGGAGATATGGAAAACCGATATCATACAGAACAAAGACAGGGATAGGTATGTTGGTAACGGCGGAGCGGCGCCGCTGCTGTGCAGAAATTCGCGAGAGCAAGCTGAAAGGGAGGTCAGAAGTCACTCTGTTAGTGGGTGAACATCTCGGCACTACTTTCATATGCTATCATTCACCTTCGTGTGCATCCGTATATCCCGTATATCTCGAGTCCGACACCGTGAAACATGTTTTCTTACGATTGGCTATTGCGAAAAGAAAGAAAACCGTCGTATAAATTAGACCGAATCCATGAATTAATTAATAAATAGGCGCAAGGTCAGGTGCTTCGTTTTAACCCTATGAACTCGGAGCAATTTTAACTCGAAAATGAAACATTTCTTCCAAACTAGAATATTTCTCCATTGCCTATATGATTGTTTAAATTTTATGGTTACGAAATTGGTATAACACCTCTAAATTGACGCATAAAATTGACACAGATACTTTTCACTTTCTGCGCGTTCTGTAAGCTCCAAACTTATTATCAAGTCATCATTCTGGTATACCTAAAGCAGTCTTACTTTCTATAATTACAATTTCATACAAATATGAGAGAAAAATAGTTAAATTTCAATCAAATATAATGAAAATTTCAATTAAGGATTAAATAATTGTGTAAGCTTCGTTGAGGTTTGTTTTCTAATTGTCACGCGACAATGATTATTTCCTCGAGAGATCGATTAAATTTCTTTGGGATACGCCTGATTGAGGAAAGGTTCCGCAGAGGAGACGCTTAATCTCCAGTTTAATCATGTTTAATTGCGGATGAAGGCGAGCCGCAGCAAATACAATTAGAAAGACGAATGCAATCGAAGATCCTTTCACTCTCGTTTGCTGGAATGAAGTATCAATGGGTCGTCGTCGTCTCCGAAGCGAGAAGAGAGAAGAGAGAAGAGCACGCCTGGCATGGAAACGGAAGTATTAGTGACATCCGCGGCGTAGCTTCCGGTTTTTCTTTACCGATGGTTACGTGTGGATACGATGCTCCTCGAGCAAACTTTCGATTTCACGGATGCCATAGCGGCCGATAAAAAACCGTCGTAAGAGAAATTATTTGAAAACGTGATCCTTGTTCCACGATGCCACGCCGCGCCGCGCCGAGAGAAACGATCGCCGTAAACATTTTCTTGAAACGTTTATCACCGACTACGTGAAAGTATTGCCCGGCAGCGTGGTCGGCAGAACAGGTTGTAGCTTCTTCCAGACTGTTATCATTATACTACATGTAGGTGTAGGTGTCTCCTAAAGTTTCAGTACCTTTTTGTCACTTTTATTTGCGAATTGCAAAATGTTACCCTTGGAGACAAATCATTCATTTCAGTAGGCAAATGCAATGATGATCAAACTTGTCATATAGGTATTTATGTAGGATTGGGGGAGGAGTTTTCTATAGACTGCGGATCTTTATGTAAGATAAAAAATTCTCTTCATCAATCGCAAGACACAGAAATCATATAAAACATTCCTTCTATTTTCTATCTCTCAACAATTTTCAACAATTTTCATAAATTGTCTTAAAGTATTACCGTTTTAAATTGCATCTACTCGTTTTCGACCGACTTCGAAAATGGAGGAGGTTACTCAATTCTTTACTCGATCTGTATGTGCCTTTTTTCGCTTTTTTTCTATGTATGTTCACCGATTACGCCGAGATGGATGGATGGATCAATCGGAACGAAACCTTTTGCATCTTGTAGAGCATGTCCCCGAGGTGGTCCCGTGAAGAAAAATTTTGCTAGATTACACAAGTTCCCCTATAGATATGACGCTGTATGAAATACTCTTAAAAATTTGAAAAACAATACAAAGCATAATAATTTATTATTACACTGTCCAACACCAAAGTTCCCTAATTACTGTTGGGTTCTTCTTATAGAGTTTTTTGCGCTGATTCCGAATCTGTTCTTAATTTTTAAAAAGAAACATTTTTCAACTTTAAACAAATATTGTGATGTTATTATAAAAGACATTGAATTGTTCTTTGCAGCAAAAGATTCTGTAGACTTTCCCGTTACAGTGATATCTAATTGATTAAGAATGTTTAAACATGTTTAAACAATCATTAAAGACGGAGAGACACCACTTTTGCACCAATTTTTTTGAGGATATTTTTCAATTCATCTGAAAAAATAACGGTCCAGCGGAAAATCGAACTATACCATGCGATAGAGCATACTTTTATCTTGAGAAACCACCCTTTCGACGTTTTTTAGAACCAGAAAGCAAAATACATATATCTTCGCCCGACATGAGTTGTCACCAGTGGCGCTCACCACCAGAACGGTCGTTCGCCGCGCCGCGCGCCGTATCCCATATTTTGCTTTCTGGTTCGAAAAAAACGTCGACGCGACGTTCCAAACTTGAAAGGGTGGTTTCTCAAGATAAAAGTCTGCTCTATCGCGTGGTATAGTTCGATTTTCCGCTGGACCCTTATTTTTGGAGTCTCTAAGTGGTGTCTCTCCGTCTTTAATGATTATTTAAAAATGTTTAAACAATTATAATGTATTAATAATGGATATCACTGTATTTGGGAAAGTCTACAGAATCTTTTGCTGCAATGAACAATTCAATATCTTTTATAATAACATCACAATATTTGTTTAAAGTTGAAAAATATTTTTTTTTCAAAGCCATGTTCCTCAAAAACTGTGCGTATAGGAGAAAACTTGAGGACAGATTCGGAATCAGCGCAAAAAACTCTATAAGAAGGACCCAATAGTAAATAGGGAACATAGTTGAAAAAGTTGAAATTTGTTGGACAGTTTTATTATTATCTGATTTTCTCTACAACCCGAGGATTTTTACAATAAAACCGGAGCCCGGAGATTCGTTTAAAAATCCGTAGTCTCGGATTTAGCTGTAGTCGAATGGTTAATGTTCCGATTCGATTCATCTTATTCGAGGACACGAAGTGAGATCAAGGGGAATATGCGGGAGAATAGAGGTGAAGGTGAAGAATGCTATGTGTTCTCTCACTTTCTCCAGAAATCTTCCCGAGTAACGTATTTTAGCCGAAGGCGAACTTCTCGTTTCACAGAAAAATCCTATAAATAAATCTCTACTGAAACAAAGAGCCTCTCTTCTCTTTAACGAAAATGATTTATTTCAATTCAGTTCGATGTGAATTTCTTTTATAAAACATTTCACTTTTGTCATTCATAACATATTACTCTTGCATAAATCTTTGGTAATTTTTTTAATCGACGTCGCGCGTCGTATGTAGGACAACATAGGAGAATATGAAAATCCAGGAAGACACTATTTTAACCTCTGGCTTACTTGATATGTATGTGTTGGGAAGAGAAATTGATTAATAGTGCAATAAACTGGGAACACTGACTTTTACATTCCGTTGCGTGGTATGCAACACGGAAGACTCTTCTCGTATTGCGTTCCAAAGTTTTACACCAGAAAATTTGCTTTCCAGAAAGGTATAATCAACATGATGTTAAAAGTATTGCAAGTGAAATGTATTGTTTACAATTGTTTGTGAAATGTATTTGGTAAATCCTCGAGCTACATTCTGTTTAGCAATCGAAAATTACGAACGTTCAGTAATTTGCACCGCTACCGAATATGGATACCACTAATTGTAAAATATGCCACTTAAACTTCGTACGTACAATGAAAAGTTGTTGGGACCATGAAGAAGGTAGTTATCCGGTTTCCGGTCAAAGCGCCGCCATCGGCAATATTAGGAACCGTTTCCTTCTACGAAATTCATAATCCGTGAATTATGTACTGCGCCGAAGTGTTCGCAACGACACCACGAATCACGAATAACGAGGCTCCATTAAAGCACAGAGAAAGTCGAGAATATTTTAAAACCAAACGAACCATCTGTTGTTCCTCTTCCCACGACTTTCGAAACTAGCGTCACTTCCTGATTAATTTCAAACCGCTTCTTACGTGGAAAATTGGCAGCTTTAGGTAACAGAACTCCATCAGCCAGGTATTGTTTTTATCAATTCTTGCACGTTACAGTTGCAACGCATGTAGCACCGATTACAATGTAAACTGTGCAATTCCCACTTTATCGTATAATTTCCTTGCGATTTCTGCTCGAGTCAAACCGTTTACGATGCTACGCTACTCGTGTTAACCATTCTGCCATTACGCAAATAGCAGATATACTTATTAGTCCAGTCATTGAATGCTCATAAGGGGGGTATAGAGGGAAATGGAAGGAACACAATTTTTAAATTTGGGACTTTGTTTGGACTAATTAGGAGGTAAACATACTAAAAGTCTCTATACTCTATGGAGGTGAGCGGGGTGCAAGGGGGCACGTAGAAGGTCCCCTTTTTCGGGTTTTCGCAGTATATCTCGGAAACTATGCGTCCTAGCGATAATACCATTCTATACAAAATTAAAGCTGACAAAACGTGCCATAAGATTGATTGCAGTCAGTTTTTCGCTATCTCGCATAGTTTCCGAGATATCCGTACTCAAAGTTCATTAATTGTGAACAATTTTTGCCTTATTTGACTAGTTAACTCTTCAGCACAATTAGCGAACTTTCAGCGCGGATATCTCGGAAACTATGCAAGATAGCGAAAAACTGAATGCAGTCAAACTTATGGCACATTTTGTCAGCTTTCATTTTGTATAGAATAGTCTTATCGCTAGGACGCATAATTTCCGAGATATAAGCGGAAAACCGAAAAAGGGGACCTTCTACGTGGCCCCTTGCAGCCCGCTCACCTCCTTGGAGTGTGGACTTTTAGTATGTTTACCTCCTCACACTAGTCCAACTAAAGACCCAAAGTTAAAAATTCTGTTCCTTCCATTTCCCTCTACAACTTTTCGTTGACTGGACTATAGTATGTAGTAAGAAGGTATGATCCACACAACATTATAAATCGTATCGTATGTATCGTATGCTTATCGTTAATAATTTGTTTTTTTTTCAGGAGAATGGACGTATTGAGACATTTCCTTTTTTATCGAGTATTGAGTATTTCGTTTTTCAATTTACGAAGAATCCACGATTGTAGATCAATTAGCTCGAAGTGAAATATGATTTAAAGAGATCTGTAAGGCACCGCTTGAAATGTTTTCCAATAGCAAAGTATTCCGTAAATTGAAAAATTACTGTGAAATCTAGGAAGCTAGGTCGCGACCGATTTCCCTTCTGTATAAAACGGATTCGCTCCGGACATCAATAAAAATCGGAATGTGCATTATTCCCTGCAATTATTTCAACGTAAAGTAAGTAATTGAAGAGTACGCGAAGAAATCCATCCACCAACGGAATAAATAATGCAACTTTTTCCTTTTCCCTTATGCAATTTCAACGAATGATTAAACTCTCGATGAAAAGTCCGAAAAGAATTACAGTATAACTATCGAAAGTAGTATAATCGATGGTTATCAGATGTTTCTTAAACTCTCACCAGATATTAGCGGTAAATAGGCGCTCATTAAAGTTTCATTCCATTAAGACAACCGTAATAACGGTATTAAAGTAAATGATAAAACATTTCGATTACATAAAACGAAATTAGGAAAGAATTTAACGATGTTGCTGGCCATTAAACTTTAATGGGGACCTCTAATAAATTCGTAGTTGCATTAACTACATAAAATTGGCCTGTAAACTCTATTTTTCATAGACTAAAGATAGCAGAGTGTGTGATCGAACTAATCGTTATGGGTCTCTTCCTTTGCCTTTTGTATACTTTCACTTGTAAATAAGATAGCATTCGGTAACACGATTCAATTCCTAGATCCAATATTTTTGTTTCACAGATTCATTAATCTTTCATTCTCTATAATTGTATAACAGTGAAATATTAGAGCTGCCGAAGCAAGAGGGGCAATTTATCAACAGAACAAAGACTCCCGCACACTCGACGAACACTATAAAGTATAAAATAATTCCAATTATCGATCGTAAATGTTGACTATCAAATTTATAGATGCTTTCGGCGCTATCGTTTCGATCAATTACTAATATAGCAATTTTGGTTCCGTTTTGAACCTTTATCAAAGGTGGAAATTTTTTCAAAATTGCTATATTAGTAATTGATCGAAACGGTAGCGTCGAAAGCAATTATAAAGTATACATCGTGTAAGAAATTGGAAGATTGGAAGAACATTAATCTCTGAAAACTTGAACGTAAAATCGGCAATTTTATGATTTTTGTAAAGATTGATTGTGCAACGAAGAATTCTGAAAGTGAATTATCACTGTCGTGTCTGCTATTAGGTAGAATATTCATAAATTTTTGTAGTAATTGTTTGTTGAGAAGAACAAATTAATTTTCAATTCTGGATAAATAATTCCGTCACCCAGATTACACTGTCTAACAAATTTCAACTTTTTTTATGTTCCCTAATTACTGTTGGGTCCTTTTTATAGAGTTTCTTCCGCTAATTCCGAGCACTGTTTTTGAGGATCATGGTTTTGAAAAAGAAACATATTTTTCAACTTTAAACAAATATTGTGATGTTATTATGAAAGATATTGAATTGTTCTTTGCAGCAAAAGATTCTGTAGACTTTCCCGAATACAGTGATATCCAATATTAATACATTATAATTGTTTAAACATGTTTAAACATGTTATTAAAGACGGAGAGACACCACTTCTGCACCAATTTTTGAGGAAAAATAAGGGTCCAACTATTTATGAAAATCGAACTATACCACTCGATAGAGCAGACTTTTATCTTGAGAAGCCACCCTGTCAAGTTTGAATCGTCCACGTTTTTTTCGAACCAGGAAGCAAAATATCTTCGGCCAACATGAGTTGCCGCCAGTGGCGCTTGAGACGGGATACGCGTGCGCAGCGACGACTCTTCGAAAAAAATGTTGACCATGCAAACTTGAAATGGTGGTTTCTCACGATAAAAGTCTGCTCTATCGCGTGGTGTAGTTCGATTTTCCGTAGGACCCTTATTTTTTGAGATAAATTGAAAAATATCCTCAGAAATTGGTGCAAAAGTGGTATCTCTCCGTCTTTAGTGATTGTTTAAACATGTGTAAAAATGTTTAAACAATCATAATGTATTAATATTGGATATCGCTTTATTCAGAGAAGTCTACAGAATCTTTTGCTATAAAGAACAATTCAACATCTTATACATATAATAACTCCACAATATTTGTTTAAAGTTGAAAAATGTTTTTTTTTTCAAAATCATGTTTCTTAAAAACTGTATGTATAGGAAAAAAATTTTAAACAAATTCGGAATCAGCGCGAAAAACTCTATCAGAAGGACCCAACAGTAGTTGTGGAAGAAATTTGGTGTTGACAGTGTTATAGGTGACACGGGGATAAAATGTTTCGCATCAGTTTTATGAACATGTTGTTATTTTCACGATGAAATTCAGGTATATTCTCGCGAAAAATACCTATGTATATTGGTGGTACCCTTATTATACAGACACGGTTGCATAATCGGACATCGGTATACACAATCAGACGTGCCTTCATCGCAATCACCAAGACACGCGGTGCTCTGCACTGCAGTTCCCGTTATATAACGGGTGCTCCTTCACTTTTACGCTCCACGAACGATAGAGTTCCTGGCATTCAACCAGACAGACGATTTTTGCCACCTTTCGCTTTCGTTCTCTTTCGCGAAAAATTTCTACCGGGTACGGAACCATTATTCTCGCATTCTACTATAGCGGAATTATGAAATATTTTAGCTAGATTAGCTCCTTGCCGTATTTTCCCGAGTCAGACTCGTCATGATGGTTTTATAAGAAAGTCTTACAAATATTACGCGTTACGCGTTTCATTTCATTTTCGATGAAATAAAATTTGATTCGTTTCCGTTTGTAATCAATGTTTAAGCATTAAAGGAAACGTAGCTTTAAACATTAAGCAAGTTTAAGCAATTTTACTTTTGGATTTGGTTTTAGCGTGGCAAACTCTAGAAAAATCACCCAACAATGGGTGCAGTTGATATTTTTCCGTACAAGTTAAAGTTTGTTAGGTATCCTTATTGAAGAGCCCAGTAGCAGAGCCAGAGCAAAATGCCCTCATTCTTTTACGTTTCCCTCTCGTTGTAGTACCCTTCACATTTTCCTCAGCTGCCATAAATCCAAGGATTATCGACTTGGAGAGTAACAGCTCGAGCAGAACATATTCAACTTCATCGATCTACAATTATGTTGGTCGCAATCGGTGACCAATGACGGTAACAAGTTTTATAAACGTCGTTCGCTAATTTATAGTTGGTTTCTCGTCTCCTCGTTAATCTTCCAGGAATGATGTTGGCTTCGATTAACTCCTGATCTGAAGTTCGGATACTTTTTGGACCGTGCATACTGTGCACACTGCACTTGATCCGAACACTTTCGACAACGTAATTGCTAAAGCGGAATGCCAGATACAGGAAACGAATGATAGCCGATCTCCGGATGCGAGATACTCCTTACGAACATTGTAGATCGTTAAAACGAAAGAGATAGCAAGCCGCGCCTTGAATAAACGGTCAACTTTTCACATCACCTGTGGGCTGTGGGAAACCAGTGGCCAACGATCGTCAGTTCTGGCCTCGCGGCTTGATTACGTCATCCCTGACTGCGATAGATGGAAGTTACATTTCTCCGTGGAATGCTGATCCGTGGACTTTCGTTAGCTATCGTTGGGAACCGATTAACCAACGATCATTATACGCGTGTGGAATCAATTTAACCTTCCGTCGGGCGCAACCGATCTGACAATGAGAGGCACAGCGCGATCATTTAGGTACCTCTTAGGTACCTCGAAAACAGTCACCCCCAACCTTGGGGAGGGCCCAAAAGAGCGGCCTTACGAGTATAGACCTCACCAAGTGCACTATTTCCCTGACAGCAGTTGTATAAATGAACTTAATTAGGTGTTTATCATGTTTATTTTTTAATGTGGGCCCGTCAAGCACATTGCGCCCGAACTCGGCGGTCCAGATATTGCGCCCGACGGAAGGTTAATGCTGTTAGAGACTTACACTCCAGGACGAAAAGATAGCACACTTTGAAATTAATCTAATTTCTGTTTATTAAGCATTAGAAATTCAATTTTTTTTACACACATATTTTTAGTGTGTCTTTCTCAACATACATATATGAATGAAATGAAACAAAGCTTCATTAACTTATCTATTTTTATTGAATAAAGTAGAATTATTAACGAAATATATGTAGAGGTACAAAATGATAGGACGCTTAACGAAAAACTTGAAATATAACAGAATTAATCGATAAAAATCAATGTTCAATATTTTGTAGGACCTCCTTTACAGCTAACGACTTTAATCATTCGATTTGGTAAATATTTATACAATTTTTTAATACTGTTTTGGCTAGTATCCTTCCATTCGTCCAAAATGCATTATTTTAAATCGTTAATATTTTGGAATTGTCTGCTATTTTCGTACACAGCTCTGGCAAGATATCCCCAACAATTTTCATTTCGAAAATTCTATTGAAGTAAATATTGTGGAAGATATTCAGTACATTGTATGTACAGCCATGTCAAAATATGTTGACAAATTAAAATATTCATTTTCTTCAGTTTAATGTACTAAATGAAGAAAAATAGACGATGTGTTATCCTTTAAAAAGGTAACATAATCCCGGAGTGTATCAACGTAGTATGGTCAGCATCTGAAATCTTGCAGGAGTTTGTTTACAAAAAGTCGATGGTTCACGTGCAAAAGTTTAGCGAGTAAACCATTTTTTACATTGTAATAATGGTAATAATGGTAAAAAAAACAAATTAAAACGTAAGTTATACGTAGAACAATTAGCAATGGTAGATTAGATAATTATTGTAGTAAAAATCTGACGAGCCGTTCGCGACCGTGAGTTAATGATTAACTTTGCTCGAAAGAGAAAAACCGTCCGAAGCAATTAAGATCGTCGTAATTAACCGAGGCATTGTTCTTTCTCCCTTCTGAATCCTGAGTGTACACCGAGGCTGTGAGACAATCTCTTTGGATTCGAGAAAGTCTAACTGCTCGCGGCTCGCGGTTTTCATTTCACAGAGTCTTCGAATAATAATTCGTTCGACGACCTCGAATTTCAATTAAAACCTGGTAACACAGTGCCTTTTTCCTTCCAACAAGGAAGTACAGTTATAAGAATACATACATACATATATATATGTATAATAATAATAAATAGATATAATACCTATATAATAAATAGATAAATAGAACAGTAGTTTCATAATAACACATTACCGACCGGTAATTGTTGCATAATTTTGAAAAATCTATGGTACATGGCTAAACACTTTTTAATGGAACCTTCAATAGCAACAGCAATTTTCATTGCGAACTAACAAGTTACCTTCAATAACATCATCTAATAGTTTCATTTAAGATTGCAATATAAATGAAAATTTCTATGCTTTCTTTTGGTACAGCACAATTATTGAAAATCCTATTCATAGGCTTCCGGTAGGTAAAGTGTTAAACGCAAGATATTTGCCAGGTACATAATAAGATTTTTTGAACACAATTTCAAAAAAACAAAATTTCAGGGTCGACCATCCCTCGACCAAAGACCGCGGTTGTCAGCATCGCAACAGGCCCAGATTCTGAGCGACGTGCAGCAGCATCAACAACGGTATCGTCGTCCTCAACAGGACCCCGCCGGTTCGTTCTCGTCTCTCTCGAAATACAAGGTAGACCGCACGAAGCAGCAGCAGATCCAGCAGTTGTTGCAACAACAGCAACAAGTGCAGCAGCTGATACAGCAACAGCAGCAGAAGATAGCGCAACAGCTGAACAACGCGAACTACCTTGGAAACTCGCAGCCACAATTTCAATCTCAACCAGCTAAACACTTCCTGCAAGAATCACCGTTCGTTCAAAGCCAGTTCCCGAACAGCAACAAACAATTCCAGAATCTTCAGCAAGACCTGTCTCAGCCGCTTTTCAGCGATCAGCAAACCGTTCAACTGCAAGAATATCTGGAGAAGCAACGAGAGCTAGAATTGTTGCAGAAACAAAGACAGCAATTGTTGCTGGAACAGCAGGAGGTGCGAAAGCAACAGGAGCTTTTAAGGCTGCAACAGCTTCAGAAGTTGACGTCCACGACCCCAGCGCCTGTTCCTGTAACATCGGCCAGTACGATCTCCGTCAGCACCACTTTGTCCCCGGTTCTAGTGTCTCTGCCAACCGCGAGAAAAATCACGCCATCAGAGACAGAACTGTTCCTCAAGGCTATCGCTACCCACCAGAAGAAGTTTTCCACGACAACACCAATCCCAACTTCTCTAGCAACCACCACCAAAGCGCCATTCGTCACGACTATAGCCCCCAGCAGAGCACCGTCGACAAAAGTGTCATCTTCTAGCATCCCGGCGAACCTTTTGAGTCTGATCCAGGAGCAAGAGAATCGGCAAGGTAAACCTAGACCTCAGATCAAGGTTATCTATCAGACCGAAAAACCAACGACCGAGAGGTCTGCGAATACGAAAAGCAGATCATATGCCGGTTCGGAGAGAGATGTCCTGCTGAAACAGCTGAAGCTGGCTTTGGCGCAGTCCGTAGACGACGACGCAAGGAACGTCACCACGAGGGACATTCTGCTTCCCGACGGGAAGAAGATTCAGCTGTTCCATACACCGAGTGGTCCGTCTACGGCCGCTTCGTCTCAAACCTCGAATTTATCAACTTTGGCTACTTCAACGACCACCATCAAACCCCCGAAAGCTATCCTCGAAGAGCTGACAAAAGGTGTGCTTCCTCCCGGCGCGGATTTCGAAGTGATCAGACAGAAAAGCGACGGGAAATTGGAGGAGATCGGGAAAGCACCGATACAGAGTCTGCCCGCTAATAAGGTCACCTTTGTAGTGTTGGAGGAGCAACCGGATGGTAGCTATAAAGTCCAAGGTGTGAAAGGCAACGCTGAGAAAGAAGGAAGCGACGTCGACTCGATCGTCGAGAAAATAAAGAAAGGCGAACTGAAATTACCACCGAGCTCCGTCAAGCCAGTTACACCGAATCAGAATCTCAGATCTACATTGGACGACCTGCCTCCGACCAGACAGAGCGCCGTCACGCATTACACCACCGGCTCTACGACTTTCCGACCAACCACTGCCAGATCTACCTCTGCTTCTGCTTCGTCCAGATTCACGGAGAGGTAATGTGTTGTTCTTTAACTTGTATTGTAATATTTTTGTTAATAGCCATGTTAAAAATTGCTTGAGATCATTTCTCGATAAAAGATCTATCTAGGCCCCGCAGTCGCCCTCGAAAGTGTTACGTTTACGTTTACGTTTACGTGTAGTCCAGTCAACGAAAAGTTGTAGAGGGAAATGGAAGGAACACAATTTTTAACTTTGGATCTTTGGTTGGACTAGTGAGAAGGTAAACATACTAAAAGTCCCCACTCCTAGGAGATGAGCGGGGTGCAGGGGGGCACGTAGAAGCTCCCCTTTTACGGTTTTCGGCAGTATATCTCGGACACTATGCGACCTATCGATGAGACCATTCCATACAATATTAGAGCTGAGAAAATGTGCCACAAGATTAATTCGATTCAGTTTTTCGCTGTCTCGCATAGTTTCCGAGATATCCGCGCTCAAAGTTCACTAATTGTGCTGGAAAGTTAGCTAGTCAAGTAAGGGAAAAAACGTGAGGCAAAAATTTCTTTTTCTCAATTAGTAAACTGTGAGCTCGGATATCTCAGAAACTATGCGAGATAGCGAAAAACTGAATGGAGTCAATGTTATAGCACATTTTGTCAGCTTCAATTTTGTATAGAATGGTATTATCGCTAGGACACATAGTTTCCGAGATATAAGCGGAAAACCGAAAAAGGTGACTTCTACGTGCCCCCCTGTAGCCCGCTCACCTCCCAGGAGTAGGGACATTTAGTATGTTTACCTTCTAACAACACTAGTCCAAACAAAGACACAAAGTGAAAAATTCTGTTCCTTTCATTTTCGTCTACGCCCTCCTTATGAGCATTCATTGACTGGACTAGTGGCGTAATTTGCATTATTCGGCAGCATGCAGCTGTCGCGCAGCTTTATCGAAATCCCGTATAAAATGATACTCTCGTTTAAAACGAGAACGATATTGTTTTTCAGCAGACCCACGGAATACTTCCCGCAAGTGACCATTTCCCCGAACTCGGTGTCCACGACCGACAAATATCTGTCGTCAGCTTCGAGCGTCACCGGGCACGTGTTAAATTCTCTAAACACAGTGTCAACTACCCCGAGGTTGTCAACGGTAGACCAAGAGAGCCGCATGACAGCGAAATATCCGACCGTGACGAGGAACCACTTCATTCCAACCATGGCTCCGGTCAGCGAGATCATTACAACAACACCGTCGTCGTCCCCGGTGCAGACGACTTTCCCGCATCATTCGACCAATTCTTACATTCACTTCACCGTTCGGCCATCTAGTGAAACTTCTCTGACGGCGAAGCCGATTTCTACTACCGGTAGACCGGCGACCACCTTACATAATGACAATATCATTTACGAAGAGGGCTTCGAAAGGTCTACGCTGTCCCCTCCGACGGAATTGCCATCCACCAAGAGCCAGGCACAAGAAAGTTTATCCACGCTACTGAGGCGGGAAGGGCTGTACGCGATGACCAAGTACCTGAGGCAGTCAGGACTCGACACTGTCTTGAACGAAACAGGTGAGTATCCGTTGAGATTCTAACAATAACCCTTTTCTTTTTTAACGCGAGGAAAATGCATTACGCATACCCCCTGGGGGGAGACGGGGTTACATGGGAATCCCTGAGCGCAGCGCTCGGAATTATCGACTCGCGACTTTCGCGATTTTCGAAGGCTACACCCCCATGACCCGGCCGTGACGTCCCACAGTGGGCGAGAAACCGATCTTTTTGGACAAAAATCTGCCGACAACTCAGTTTTTCATCGACTCAATCGGAATTTTTTTTTAAATGTTCGTCAAGGACTATACTTTGATGATGTGCTGCGCGAAAATCGTTAACTGTCACAAGAAATCAAGAATCCTTATCTACTAAACTCAATAACTCCGATACTCCCACCGGATGGTGGCCCACACCATAAATTTGCATGTCCCAGCCGAGTTGCCGACACTTCTTAACCCTAAACCCCAAACCGCAAAATTTTAAACTGTAAATCTGGCCCTGAGAATTACCAACTGAATAGAATTACATTCGACGCTTATAAAACTTACCATTAATTTATTGATCCAACAGCAGCGTTTTCGCTTCTTGAGAAAGAACTTCCTTGTGCTTGCCATCCTTTATTCTTAGAGAGCTTATAAGTGGATCGAATGATAATAACATATGCCGTATAATATCTATGTATATTTGTCTTTTTGCGGCAACACATTCGGGAGTTTTCAGCTCGTGATTTCCTCAAGACTTTATTATTTGTCTGTTGTGGCTCTTCTGAATACAAACCAATTGGCAGTTCAAATGTAGCAAGTACTTCACTTCCATGTTGCCGTACCTTATTAACTGATGGAGGTAGTTTACACCATGGATGAATTTTAATAAAATTATTTTTTTTACATTTTTTTACAGTTTAAAATTGTGCGATTTGAGGTTTAGGGTTAGGAAGTGTCGGCAACTCAGCCGGGACATTTTACGGTATGGGCGCATCAAGTATCGGAGTTATTGGGTTTTGTAGATAAGGATTCTTGATTTCTTGTGACAGTTAACGATTTTCGCGCAGCACATCATCAAAGTATAATCCTTCACGAACATTTAAAAAAAAATTCCGATTCAATCGATGAAAAACTGAGTTGTCGTCAGATTTTTGTCCAAAAAAATCGGTTTCTCGCCCACTGTGCGGCCCTAGGTACCTCGGAGCTCCTCAGGCGCGTATCATAGGCGCTATTCGTGGCGTATTAAGTATTAAGGCGACACTCGTATTTTATCATACAGATTTTCACATCACCCATGAGGTACTACAGTCATATAATTTCTTGAGATCGCTAAAATTCTTCTTCATTCGAGTCTTGTGTATGTTTGATTGGCAAAATATCCATATAGATACGTGTAGCGCGTAGCGGGACACGCTTATGGCGGCTGAATTTAATTCTTCACACGACTGCTAGTTACTTCCCACCAGTTGGTTTTACAATTAGTCGTGCAACATTCATTGGAAAAATGTTCTCACGGATAACCGACGGTTTCGACACGGTTGCCTCTTCGTAGGAACAATGATGGCCTTTTCTCGTTATCCGACTTTTTTCTGTTACAAAAGCGATGTAATTGCGTCTGGTAATTATCGACGGTTACTTTAATTGATCTATATAATTCATCGATTATATCCTGTGCAATTGATAAGTCAATCACTAGTCCGGGCATTGCGTATCATTGACGGGCGTATCACTGGCGTTTAATTCGAGTCTATTCAACAGTCAGTTACAACGAGAACAATGGAATGGAAAGCAAATTAGTGGTCGACATTGTATGTATTGCATTTATTTACTAGGTGTTAATGGATGGACGCGACGTTTACCTTGTTCCTATAAATAAAGTAACTGTACCGATTACTGCGGTATATCATGCTTCGATTCTACTTTATTTTAATATTATTCCTAATTTATCATGCAATAATATTGTAATATTGCAACTAGTCCAGTCAACAAAAAGTTGTAGAGAGAAATGAAAGGAACACAATTTTTAACTTTGGATCTTTGTTTGGACTAGTTAGGAGGTAAACATATTAAAAGTCCCCTCTCCTAGGAGATGAGCGGGGTGAAGGGGAGCACGTTCTACGTACACCGACTTGTAGTATGTTTACTTCATAACTAGCCCAAACAAAGTCCCAAAGTTAAAAATTGTGTTCCTTCCATTTCCCTCTACACCCTCCTTACGAGCATTCATTGATTGGACTAAAGCATTTTATGGAAGAATCATGTATACAGCCGCAGTAATGGATACTTATAACTGATATCAAAGAAAGTTGATAATTTTTTTATGAGAAACAATGAATAACATCGATCGGCGCATTAAAAAATACATAGTTCATTAGAAAGATTGAAAGTGCGGCTTTCGTAGACTCCCCCTACTCCTTCACCTAAAAAAATCCCAGAATCAATCAAAACAGAATTTTGTCCCCTTTGAAACCCCATAGACCTTTTGTTTGAAATATTTTTTGATGTCATTAATAATTTTAAAAATATTCGAAGGGACCGCTTCAAATAGGACGCCCTATGCTAGGGGTGGCCAACCTGTGGCGCATTGAATCCTTGCGTCTCTAGTTATTTTTTTGAAATGGGAGCCGTAAATGAATCCATCTTCATATTTTCAACACCTGAGAGCTCTCAGTTAAATTTATACAGCCTCCTTACTCATCAATTCGTCGCAATGTTTTCACAGTTTACAATTATAAGATAGGAATTAGAGTGTTCATGACAGCGATCGCCCTCTCGTTCAGAAGATCATTTCTCACTATTGTAGATTGGTGCTCCAATGAACGTGTGTCTTTTCAACTGGCTTAAGTTAATTAATTTAGTTGCGTGATTGAGTTATCCCTTTTCCTCCCCTAATCGAAGCAGATCCTACCCCTATTCTTACTTTCCAACCACAACAATGAACGTAAGAAGGTAGAAAAAGTGCTCGAGTTGTATGGCGCATCTGAACTCGTATGTGAAAAAAATTTACGCAGGGTATGCAGAAGGTTGCCCCCCCCCTGCCCTATGCCCTATAGTATAATTATGAGCGGTATTAAATATGCATAACGTTCATACTTTATTATGTATAATGTTGCAGGACCGTACACACTGTTCGTGCCAACTGACAAAGCCTTCAGGACGCTGTTAGTGCAACTTGGGGGCCCAGAAAAGGCTGAGCAAAAATTCCGTGACAATCCGCGACTTCTCAGTGGAGTATGCGCAATCAAGTTTTCAAACCAATTGTGTACATATAAACGATAATAAATATAAAAAGATAATTTTTGCTACAGCTCCTTCTGCATCACGTGATACCAGGAGGCTTTAGGATCGACTCTTTGCAAGACGAGATGACTGGCGTCAGTTTAGCTGGAACGCAACTTCGGGTAAACGAATATCCGACGCAAGATCAGGAGTGGAACGATATCACGGTATTTCGAATAACTATTTAACATTTAACAGGTCAGTGTTACTTCCTACGGCCGACAGAAATCATTTATGTTGTATCAAACTTGGATCGCGACAAAACTCATCGTCAGTCAAAATATGTAGGCTAGGCTCTTACTTACTCTTGTCAAAAGCTTTTGTTAAAATCTAGGTGCACGGTAGTACACCAGCCAAGTTCTCGCACTACCTCATTTTACACGAAACAACTTAGACGTTTTTTAGAAGTTTATAACTCGGCACTGGAGGCAGATGAAGAGATATAATTTCGTACACTTGTTAAACGCTATCATGTCTCAATATTGACAAAACATTAATCTTCCAATCAATGATTATATTCAACTATGTAAATAAAAAGCTTACCTGAATGTTATTAGTATGCGTAATAACATAAAAAGGTAATAAATAAATAATAACCTATGTATCCTAAATACATAGACCACATCGAAGAGTGCAATGCACTCAAACTACAAAAAATAATGGCCAAATCAGTTAAATTACATGAACTGCACATGTTCATTAAATTATACTTACAATTAGTTACATAAAAATTATTTTAAACAACCCTAGAGGGGAGGGAGGTCCATAAAAGAAATTCAAAAGTCGGAAATAAGAGCCACCCGAATGTATAGACATAGACAGTAACAGGACGTACAGTTACATATGCTGAATCTATAATGCGAATAAGCACATTAGCATAAATAGCTAATTAGATCGTTGACGCGGCGTGGCGCAGTCTAAAAAAGGCACACATGTCTGGCTATAAAACGAGTGATTCATGATCGATACTGTATATTGATTTATGTATACCTTCTATCGATAGACTATTTCTTGTTGATCTAATTCGTTGACCTTCGAGAACGGAACAGAAACAGAATTCCATTCACTCGTACATAATGTATGATCGAACTTTTTAAGGAAAGAATCGTTCGTTCCCATTACAATTTCCTACGTAATACACATATATGTATGTAACAATGAACATTTTTATAGAAAATCATAACATATAAAATCAAAATATAATTAAAAGAATATCGCGATCGCCATGCAGCATAGACATCAATAGAATCATAATATGTATAACAGCCTATCCAACTAATAGACTTTGATCTCCTTAGCTGTTAAATAATTTTTGCAATATTTCTCGAAACAGTTAACAACGATAAACGGAGCAAAAGTAGCGCCTAATAAACGCGACATCGAAATCCCACAAGGTATCGCCCATGCTGTCGACAGAGTGATGTTTCCACTTCCAGTGGGTGATTTGGTGCAAACAATGCAAGCTGATCGCGAAAGAAGGTTTACTACTTTCTTGAAAATGCTTTACGTTTCTGGCCTTCAAGATACTTTAGCAGGTAAAGCATAGAACATATTAATACTTATATGAAGCAAAAACAATTGTAGTTTTCAAACAATGCAAACAGTGCAAACGAATTTTGATAATACTCAATTATGTGTGCTTGAGCCCAAATAAGAAGGTACTTACTAGTGCCGAGACGAATTTAAGACTCTACTGCGCATATGACTCTAACGGAACTCGTTCATTGGCTAATCCCCCTATTCGTACTTCGCCGACCACGCGATCATTGGCCGACGCCATCAATTTTATGGCTGACGCGCAACAACATGCGCAGAACAAGTACCTACTTACTTGGGCCCAAGTATATATTAAATTACATTTTTATATCTTGTAATTGTATATGATGAAAAGTATTTCGATATATCAACGACAAAACTGTTTTGTGGAAAAGTCCATCCACACAATTTGACTTGGTGGTACAGACAAGTCTGAAGAGAACTGATGTTTTAGGGCCGAAAACATTTACTATTTTTGCACCGACGGACTCCGCTTTCGATGCAGCAACCTCGAAAGAGGGAGGCCCGATCTGGACGGAAGAAGATGGACCGGAAGCGGCTAAGACAATCATTACGAGACATATTTTACCATCCACCTTATACACAGCGGGGATGAGGTACTATTTGCAGAAGGACACTCTTCGTCCTCAATCACCTATCCATATTCACAAAAATGGAGGTAAGTGCATTTATTCGCAACAATAATAGATGGAAATTAACCCTTACCACTCGAGTGGTGACTCAGTGCTAAGAAAATACAATAATAACTGATATATGTATAAAAAATATATGTATAATTGAGTGGGGAATGTATTATACAGGGTGGACGATTCAAATCTGAAGACATTTAAATATCTCGAGAACTTTGCATCGGATCAAAACAAGTGGGTAATGAAAGTTGTTCGTCGCGATATCCAATGATACAAAACCCGCCCCTCCACCGCCACCCCCTGGGGGTGGGGGTGGGTAAAGATAAAAAACTTAAATGGGAACCCCCATTTTTCATTGCGGATTTGTATTCTCCAGAAAAGATACACGAATTTGACCTAGGAGTTTTTGCATTTCGGTTCATAGTTGGCGCTGTAATGGACAAAAATCAGAATAGGTAAAAAATCGTTGAAAATTGGGGATATCTCGAGAAATACACATCAGATCAGAAAAATAAAAGAAGACGTATTTGATATTTTTAAAAATGCTATTCAATAACACCATAATTGACCTCTACCCCCACCTCCTGAGGGTGGGAGAGGGAATTATTTCAAAATCTCCAATGGGAAACCCTTTTTTATAGCAAATCTTGGTTCTCCATTGACTTGATATTATTGGTATAATTTGTTTATCAATAAATCAAAACTACTTTCAGTTTTCTCCCACCCTCAGGAGGTGGGGGTGGGGGGTCAATTATGGTGTTATTGAATAGCATTTTTAAAAATATCAAATACTTCTACTTTTATTTTTCTGATCTGATGTGTATTTCTCAAGATATCCCCAATTTTCAACAATTTTTTACCCATTCTGATTTTTGTCCATTACAGCTCCATTTGTGTACCAAAATGCAAAAACTCCTCGATTAAATTTCTGTATTTTTTCTGGAGAATACAAATTTGGTATCAGTGGATGTCCCCCTTCGCGACGAACAATTTTCATTACCTACTTGTTTTGATCCGATGCATAGTTCTCGAGATATTTCAATGTCTTCAGATTTGAATCGTCCACCCTGTATTTATAACTGAAATTTCATATCGTCTGTTACGCACAGCACATATACATAATAGACCTACAATTAGAACTAACAAAATCCAGCGATCTATACATGCACATACAGTGGGTAACGAAAGTATTCGAACGCCCTTTAAGACAGAATAACTTTTTTATAATTGTATCAAACAGCCTGATTTTTTATAATCAATTAGAAGTATTGGTTTATGAAATGATATGCAAGATAGATTCTCCAAAAAATTATAATTTACAAGGTTGCATGCAAAAATAAAAAAGGCATCTTTTAAAACTTTTTATTTAAAATATATCTTTTGTAGATCTATGTTAGTTATACACATGCTGAAAATTTCATCGAAATCAATTAGCATACACACGAGCTAGAAGCGATTAAAAATGGTGAAAATTGTAATTTCTCACGACTTTTGATCAGTTTCTACTTAAAATCGTCAACCGATTTCGATGAAATTTTCAACATGTGCATAACTAACATAGATCTACAAAACATATATTTTAAATTTTCATTAAGGGGCCTAATAAAAAAGTTTTAAAAAATGCCTTTCTTATTTTTGCATGTAACCTTGTAAATTATAATTTTTGCAAAATCTTTTTTGCACATCATTTCATAAACCAATACTTCTAATTGATTATAAAAAATCAGGTCTTTTGGTACAATTATAAAAAAGTTATTCTGTTTTAAAGGGCGTCCAAATACTTTCGTTACCCACTGTATATGTATACTTTGACAAAGTTCGAATTATTGTTACGAAACGCGTCGATTAATGATTTACGGCGACTTAATTTCCCCTTGCTATCGATAATTGCTAGCAATTTGAAACGTATCGGTAATAATGGTGTCAAATCTTAGGCGATTTCACGTGGCATAGCATGAAAGGGAGCGTTAATTATCACTGCTTCACGAGCAAATGGGTCATTAGGACGCCGACTTTTCAAGACATGCGTGTTAATTGGTAGTTCTTACGAAAAGGAAACTTTTTATAATTGTGTCATATATTTCTCTAATAGAATGATATAATTGTAAAATGTAACGAATCAATAGCGTTTAATATTGACTTGGTCGTTGTTCATCATATGTACTATAATAAAAGAACAGTCTTATTCAAACAAAACGGTTAAATATGTATAAAGATTTCGTTCGACAAGTTTCAATAAATATCCTATAATACTTTTAATTTTATTAGTCTTTGCTTATTATGTTTCTACGTTACGTTCATAATTGTAATATGGTAATCTAGACATTCGCATGAAAAACGCATGAATCATTTATGCATTTCTTATTCGAAATATATGTATCTTATACAGGGTGAGTCCGAAGAAACAGAACAGCTAAATATCTCCGTTACTTTTCATTGTACAAAAAGACTTCTTAGGACAAAATTACACTGTTTGAACGGCCACATGTAACGGACTAAGGGAAAAAAATTTTCAAGGTCATTTTATTACAAGATTTCAAAGTCATTGAAACTGTTTTAATGGAATAAGGTATTTTTTGATACATCAATCGATGCAGCTGAACATTCGTTATAAAAAAGTACTAACCCATGTATGTCGAAAAGTCAGTAATTCACGAGATATTTCAATTTAAGTAACTCTAAAACACCATTACTGTCGTAGTAAGACGTTAGCGTTTACTTGCCAGTGTAAATTGAAGAGTTGAAATTGAAAAATTGAAGTTGAAATTGAAGAGTTAAAATTGCAGTTGGAGGGTTGATATTAAAATTGAAGTTGAAATGGAAGAGTAGAAATTGAAGTTGAAATGGAAGAGTAGAAATCGAAGTTGAAATGGAAGAGTAGAAATTGAAGTTGAAATGGAAGAGTTGAAATTGAAGTTGAAATGGAAAAATTGAAGTTGAAAATGAAGTTGAAGAGTTGATATTGAAATTGAAGTTGAAATTGTAAAATTGACATTGCAATTGAAATTGATGTTAGCGTTTACTTTATACTTGTGTAACGTCTAAGTACGACAGTAATGGTGTTTTAGAGTTATTTAAATTGAAATATCTCCTGAACTACTAACTTTTCGACATACATAGGTTAGTACTTTTTTATAACGAATGTCCAGTTGCATCGATTGATGTATTAAAAAATACCTCGTTCTATTTTAAAAAATATCGATGACCTTGAAATCTCATTAAAAATTGACCTCGAAAATTTTTTCCCTTACACCGTTAAATGTGGCCCTTCAAACAGTGTAACTTCGTCCTGAGAAGTTTTTTTGTATAACGAAAACTAACGGAGATATTTAGGTGTTCTGTTTCTTCGGATTCACCCTGTATAATACAATACAAAATGCTCAAACAATTCATGATCAACATCTTTATCAATGTTTTTAACATTCAACTTTTATCTGAAACATTTTTCACTGAAATCTTAGAATAACTGTTATGCTTTCGTTCCCTGCTTTTTCACATCCTTCTCCTTCGCGACGACAAAACAGTTATAAATATTGCATTTGTTTCGTGTTGCAGGTCGAGTAAAGGTGAACGAAGCGCATGTTGTAACACATAATATTCCAGCAACAAATGGAGTTTTACACGCGATCGACGGTGTGTTATAAACGCGTGTGGTACCACCTAGACGCCGCCCTTTGAAAAATCGGAAACTATCTCGCAATCAGTCGCAAACCAATCCAAGTTTTTTCTCAGCTCTCTCTCTCTCTCTCTCTCTCTCTCTCTCTCTCTCTCTCTCTCTCTCTCTCT
>CM052284.1:9378280-9435797 GCA_028455765.1 Lasioglossum oenotherae
ATATATATATATATCTGTACAGTCAAAAGTTAAAGTATAAATGCAAAACAATATACTATAAATGTAAAGTACTATACATATGCAATGTAATAATTATAGTTTTTCTTCTGTTTTGCATTTTTTATCGAGATATAAAGGTCTCCTTGAGATTTTTTATTGCAAAGAACAAATTTTAATCTTGCGATTCAACAAATAATAATTGGACTCTGACAATGAGTAAAAAACTATTACGTATATGTATATGGGCACATGGGGTAAAAAAACTAATTAATTACATAAAGGAGAAGTTTCTGCGACAAGTTCAGCAACTAATAACCATGATTTGCCATAGATGTAGCTAAATTAAACGAGGAAAGGATAATGGGGGGGACAATTTACGAGGTGTGTTCACGTATATAGAAGTACATACACTATTTATGTACCTACTATAATTGGCCGAAGAAAAAATCATTTTCCAAGAAGAACGTTTTTTTCCACTTTCTCCTATCGAGGATAAATGACTGTTACTGTTACAAAGAATGAACTTTACGGATCACCAACTATACAATTTCTTATAAAATATTTATTAACTGGCGAATATTCTTTCTTCGGTTAAATTGTAACTTGTGCTACGTAGACGTATACATACTCGCTTGTGTACTTCCGACCGCGCAAATGTGAAAAATAAATTATTATTGTATAGAGTAATAATGCAATACCATCAGTAGTATTATTGGAACGTGTATTATTTTATAAATAATTGTACAGTATGTTTTTCATAAGTCTTCGTTCCTTTTTTATTACCATTTGTACAGTATTTTAAATAGAGCAAATCGATACACACGCACATCATAAATTCATTTGAGAAATCGTGTGTTAAAGTAATACAAAAATAATTGTTACACAACGAAACTGAAACGTTAGAGGCCTTGTATCGGTTATAAGAAGATTTTCGAGTTAAAATAATCTAAAATATTGTACAAAATTGAATACCCTTTAACCAAAGTTTAACCGTTTGTTGTTTTTAGCATACACCAACCTTCTGACTCCACTCATTGGACAATGTCTGACCTTACCTGTCAAAAATGCTTAAAACGATGCACCATAAATGCTATAGAATAAAATTCTAGCAGTGCAGAGTGGATTTTAATTGAAATTAATCTTGACGATTATTTCCAAATATTATTTCAAATTTTATATTACACTATATAAAATGGAATTAACGAACGAAATAATCCAATACTTCTCTTGAAGAATGCATTGAATAACACGACGTGCAAAAATACAATCTATTCACTTATTATGAAAGTTTAAAAAATAATATCCACTCAATAAAAAGAATTAATAAAATGGATACAGATGCATTACACGCTAAAATAACGAAATGTAACAATTCTGGTACATTGAATACATTGCACTCATATCAATGATCATCAAGAAATATCGTATTATGAATATATTTTTTAAAATTGCAGGTTTATAAGTTATACAATATTTTACTTATCTTTCATGTCTCCGAGACATAATTTTAAATACGGTAGGACCTCAATTAGCCGGATCCCGATTATAAAGAAATATGCGTTTAAATATGATTATATTATGAAGGAAAATAAATTTTCAAAAATAGAAAATTTATTTTGGTATAAAATTTAAATTTTAATTATATCGGGCCTTAATTTCTACGAGCTGTTTGTCTCCCGATTAAGCCGGTGTTAATTGAGGTCCTACCCCTACTGTATGTAATATTTAAAATTTAAACTAGTTTTAAAAAGATTCGATCATGCTTTCCACTTGACACCACATACGGATTAAATCCTTATACTACATCTAAAAATTTGTTTTATATTTCTTAATTTCTACCTTTATGTGATGAATATTTGTTAATTGTGTTCGCGCATTTGGTGGAAGGATTTTGTGAAGTCTATTGTAATATTGCACTAATTGTGTCATAGCATGTTGCACCAGCGCTGTACCTAGCACAAGACTGGGAAATGATTTCAATACTTCCCGATTAATTTCTTCTAGAGCTCGCTTCCAATTATTTGTAAAAGATTGCACAAGAGCTAACGCTTTTCCTTCTTGTCTTTTTAAATCTTCGCCCTGACCCTTTTCTATCAACATTTCTGATTCCTTCACCAATTGTATTATACCACCGAAATATGGAGTTAAAACTTCTTCAACATATTCTGCGGATCGTGCATTTAACTGTTCTCGAAAACTCTCTGCTTCTTTAGTAGTATGGTCACCCGTTCGTCCCTAGAGAAGTGTAAATCGATCTTTCTGTAATTCTACTACGCACAAAATAAGATCGAATACATCATGAAATAGATACAGTGAGATGTCCCATTCTAGGTCTATAGAGAAGGCCGGCCCTGAGAACAGGATACTATTTTTTGTGGGCTTCGTCGATCGCGCCGAACGTAGAAAAGGACAGCATGTAAACACTGTTTTGTAATTGGATTAGCAGTGGTTCACACCGTATACCCGACCCGGTATCGGAATCGGATTCCGCGGCATGTTTACACTGCTCTCGGCGAACGAGGCAGCCCGAGCTTCTTAGCCCCTCGCGGGGTATACGGTATACCCCAAACCCCCAATACAATGGATAGGCGAAGTGACATAGGTTTCCGGCCTCCTCCGCCGGACTTAGAATGGGACATTACTGTACTCTTAGTCATATAAGAAAAATAAATATCTTACCATTAATACACCAAGAACCAAATCGTAATTATTAATGAGGAAGACTAATTGTTCAATTCTATTAGGAAAAATAGTTGCCATCCTTAGTAGAAAACACTGAACAGCTTCCCTTAACTCCGCTAGTAATTGTATTGCACCGTCGCAAGGAAATCCTACAACTATACTGATCATTGCGGCACTGAACTCAGCATATCTTCGCGTAATCTGTAAATAATTGTAGTAGTATATACTCCCAACGACTACTTGCGCAAGCAAGAGGGGGGTTACTAAAAATATGGAATAGATAGTGGAAGGAAGAAGAAAGTCGGGAAAATGTGAGTTACCTCCGGCGGGGATACCTCCGGAAATCTTGGACATATGGTAAGAGAATGTAGGGAACTTGAAAGAGGTAGGTATGCTCATAGAGGAAATATTGAGTGAGAGAAAACGGTAGAACAGCTGAGGAAAAGAAAATGGCAAGAGAGAAAAAGGTAAGAAGAGAGTAGAGAAGAAGATACGGAAAAGATAGCCCTGAAAAGAATTTCTGTTCTATCTATTCATTCTCGTATACATATACTCCTATATGTTTTTGAACTTATCGCCATAAACGTACATAATGAGGTCCAGCTTCTTTATTCAGTTTCATTGGGTCACAATCTTTTATGCTTTGAATATTCATTTGAAAGACACATTCGAATCTAAAACATGCGCATCAAGTGAAAAATTAAATTACTTCTTATTAAAATGTTGATGACATTATTATCTGTACGAATCATGCGTACCTAGGCCAAATCACCGAAGTCATATTGTCCCAATAATTATCTAAAGCCGGGACTGCTCTTTTATGACAAGTTAATTGATATCGCATTACCAAATGCAAACAAAGAAACAAAGCAATGGTATCGTAACAATCATCCACGAAAGATTGCAAGTTCTTCACCATCAAATTTAGAGTCTTTCCCATTACCTATATTTCATGTACACATTCTTATTACTGTAAGGATTAAATATACATATAACATTTATCATTTTACCTGGTTAAATATGTCCATTGCTTGCGCATCGCGAACTTTAAAAAACTGGGTTAAAAACAGATACTCTCTGCAAGCATTATCTACAAGAGCATACTGTTCGCTTCTAAATAAGGCTTCATAGTGATACTGTGAGAATAAAATATTATTCAAATCTTCATATCGTCGGAGATAATAAGATAATGTTATCCATCAGATAATTATAGGAATTTACAGCGAGTCCTTAACTTACGCGGTCGAATAATGCCTTAGAACTAAGAACAAACTTCTTAGAAATTAATGAAAATAATATGAAGTATACCTAATACCTAGTATTACTTTATTTTGAAAAATAAAATTGATGTTTCCGCTTTGCATATAAATCAAATGTATTACAATAATTTTTGCTTAAGATGTAGAAAACATTAGTTACAAAACTTATTCCCAGAGACAACGCAATTTTTCGTTTCCGATTATAGAAAATGCTAAGAAACTATGATACCCCAGAGGGTAATCAAATAATGATTTTATTATGCTTCATAAATTTCTTGCGTCCGGTAAATAGGACCGAAACTTGACTAATATACTTCCTAACAAAATCGTCCAGAAAAGTTTGACGATACAGAAAAAGGTTGATAATTATAATCGATTGTTGATCACAAATCATGCAAAATAAATTACAGAATGCCTTCAAATTAATAAAAAACTTCCAAGTCGTCACTATATATCGGGTAACTGGTAACGTTTATCCTATGTTCATAGAAAATTTAATCAAATATCGAATTTCACAGTTCGGAATCGGTTTTCTGATTCGCTTCTAAGAAACTGCTTATCTATAAATCCGCGCAAGTCGAGGATTTACCATATAACAATTAGACAGCGAATCTTTATACAAAATAAAAATTTTCCAGCTAAATTGCAACAAACTGGAGTGAAATAGAAATTTATTTTCATTCTTAATACGTTGAATAGGTTGAAAATGATATAACAATAGTTTTCTAAATTCTTCTAATCTTTTTACTGTTTTAAATTACATATATAAAATCCGTTGTCTAATAATAATAACTGGTTCAGTTATTTGTCACTTATAAGTGTTGTAAATATTCACATTTACTTACTCTTGTTTTAGATGCGGTATGAGGCACGATAATTGGTGCTTCTAATTGCAAGGATAAAATATCACCTCTATTACCTATAGAAAACACAGTCCCTCTATGTTTCAATGTAGTTTTATGAAAAATTCCTCTTCCTACTGTGTCTTCGACTCCCATCAGATCGTCTTTAGAAGCTCTTTCCTCAAACTGTACAATTCAATGAATCTTAAATGAATATTAGATATCGTGAATTTCTAAATTCTTCGTATTTCTATATTACCTGTAATTTCATTAACCTCGAGGAATACGATTTGAAATAAGAATAATATATTTTACTCATTGTGCTAACATATTCCCCGCAAATCTCTTCCGCTACATTTCTTTCATTTGCTAAGATAAATTCAAAGAAAAACTTATATTTCAACATATTGTTCTGGGGCACTTGATAGTTGGTCATTGGTTTCCTGAACTTGTAAATCTGTTCTAACAGATACGTTCTAATCTTCGCCATTGCCTTAACTTTTAATTTTTCTAAAATATCTTTCACATCTAAACATGACTTAGCTTCTTTAAAAGTTTGCTCCTTCACAAAATGTATTTTGTGATTCAGCGTTTGCAATTGAATTAAAAATTCCTTTTCCGTTACAGGACAATCCATGATTCCGCTGAAAACAACATGACAGTTTTAACCAGTTGATTTAAATAAACTGGACATTGACTCTATCGCGCTAAATCTTGAATGCTAGTACCATTACATTTCACATCCTTCCACGAACCTGCTATTCCTTTACAAAGAGTTTATGGTGGATTTAGAAGATATCTTACGCAAAGTATTAACAATATATTTCTCGCATAGGATCATAGAGAGTTCTGTGTTTTAATCGATTTTGAAAATTTTAGCTCGGTTTAAATAATATGTTCCAAGATAATGCTGATTTCGGGTATATTTCAAACGAACCTTTAAAAGTTAGCAAACGCATACATAAAGCTATGACAGAAGTAACCGAAAAGGCTATCGAAGCTGGAGCTGCAACAGGTGATTATATTGAATTTTGGTAGAATTAAATAAGTTCGATAAGTGTTTAACAGCTGTCAGAACAATTTTTAGTAAATCGACACCATTCGTGTTTATAATTGAACATAAACATGTAACATACTCCTCCTTATTGGAAATGTAAAAGACATAGAATCTATAGCCAAAAAAGATGAACTATAATATCTACGAATAATATCGATAATTATAAATTGAACCAGTACCTGTTGCAATACAGGTAAAAACGGTAGAAACAGGTAAAAAATTTTCCATAAAGATCCGCTGTCTACTGATCGATTATAATCTATAAATATCAAAATATGTGTACAGGAATTCATTCTTACGCAATGAGAGCCTCCGATACTGTCATGTCCTCGATAAATTGACTAAGAGGACCTCTGATTGTTTGTCTATTGGATAACTGCTGGCTCATTGCAACTGATTTACGTTGAAGAGAAAGTATCTCCGAACTTATACTTCCTAAATCCGATTGAAAACTTTTCAACATCAGCTCCATTTTCTGAAAAAAATATACTTTGACATTGCTGTCCGAACACGCAAAACACACGTCAAGCTAAGCGCATTTCTCAATGATCTTCGTTCTGTATTAATAATATATTCTAACCTCTAAGATATTATCGCATGCAGCAATTTGATTATGAAGGCTTGCTATATTCTCGCTTTCCTTAATGTAATCCTGAATTGATTTATTTTCTACTTCCTTTAGTTCTTTCTCAATTTGCCTGGAATATTGCCGTAAATCCGTACCAGTCTTTAGAACTTCTTGAACGACATCGTCTCCAAGATCTTGAGGCAATTGTGCCTCATTTTCGTCGAAAACATCAGTTTCGCACGACATTTTGAATGCTTGTTATGTTTGTTGAGATAATCTCATTACTTCAACTTCTATAAATTATAACACTTCTGTACTTTTTGCAATAGCACGACAGTAGGACACTTTCAGCAGCTATTTTCAGCCAGTGATGCCAGGTACTGTGGTACTAAACAGTACTGAATTTATTATCCCAGTCTCTTTTATGTAACTATTTTGAGGAGCGTATGAGGGTTAACAGTGTTCAAATACATATATTATGATTTATTGATTTTACTGGAATGTAACTCAGTCAGTATTACATAAATACATAGAGATTTCAAGATTTTTAAATTGTACATATAGTAAGCATTCATACTTCGCTTCACGACTGAAACTCCCACATGTTACAATTAATTTTATTTATAATAAAGAATGTTTACAGTCTCTATTTAGAACGATCCACATGATTCATTTCATTAAGTAGGTACATGTACATCATAGGTACGATACGATCAGATACGATACGCGACAATAACCTAAAACCTGCGAAATGTCAGTCCATGACGTCCATGTCAGTCGTTGTTGCGTCTCCATCACGCACAATCGCGCACGCGCAACGTATCTCCCATTCACCCCACTCAATCCTCGGTTAGATAGCGATGGAATAGGATAGTGGAAGTGGAAGGGGAGAAGGAGGAGAGTACCTCGTCTCCGTTTGGAGACGATATGGCAGCGCTGGACCCTCTGGACCACCGTAACTTCAAAAATCAACGAGAAAAATTTTTTAAGAAATACAAAACATATTTTAGAATGAACTATTAAACCCGGTTTATTTAAAAAAAATTTAGTCCAAATTTCGCTTCGATATCTGTTTTAGATCAAAAGTTATAGCAAAATGTGCACCGCGCCGCGCCGTCCCGGGATTCAAATGCGCGCTGTCTCCAGATGCCGACTTTCCGACTCATATATATGCTTCTGAAACTTCGGCAACGTGAAAATCGAAGGAACGCGTCGGCGTCGATCAGTCGAGCAGGCATTCACACGGGCGGAGTAGAAGTACGTTCGTGTGTAGCGCGTGCACAGCAGAAGCAACGGCGAGGACGGTACATCCACGGTCCGTCAGAGTGAGGGGTCCTGCCAGCACCTGCCAGGTCCTGCGCCGAAGGGGAAAGGTCCTTGCGTCCACGATTCTGGCATCACTGGTTGGCGCTTTTTACGCGCATGCGCGACGATTCTAGCCTCAGACGACCTCAGTCAAGTACGAAGATCGGGCACCTTGATCGCCCTGCTAACTTCCCGCCATATGGTCTCCCACTACTTTTCCCCCAATAGGTCCCCACTTTCGGACGTAGACGTAGATACGGTCCTGACAAAACTCGCGCATGCGCGCGAAAAGCACCAGCAATCCCATCACTGGAAAGGCCCTGAAAGGCCCTCGCATTGCCTCGCATCAGTCGTGTCCACGATTCTGGTAGCACTGCTGTATCGCACGAAAAATCCTCGACGATATCAAAACACTGACTGATACGTTCAGATACATACGTTACTCTTTTTTGGCCGCACATGCGCTTGAAATCTTGCATCGCATCGCACATGATTCTGAGTACTGTCCTGTTATTAATAATCAAAACAAAAGAAGCTCTCTTAAAATCGCAGAACTCTGCAGAAGAAAAATGTGTGAAAAAATGGCTGAAATTCTTCTGCAACATGGTCTTATTCTAAAACCTGAAGATGTGGATAATCCCGGTTTACTGAATACTGCAGTTGAGAAAAGATATTCGGGAATTGTTGAAAACCTCTTGAAGTATGGTGCCGATGTTAACATGTTAACCAGATCAAGATTTGGAAGACTCTGTACGCCACTACATTCTGCAGTCAGAGACAATAATGTGACAATGGCAAAACTATTGATAAACTATGGTGCTAATGTTAATGTTAAAAATGATGAGGGAACAACTCCAATAGTATACGCTATTGAAAAATGCAAAACAGAAATGGCCGAACTACTTTTAAATAATGGAGCTGATATAAAAGGAGATCCTAGCTTACTATGTACTGCTATTGAGAATAGAAGTCTGAAAATTGTTGGAGACCTATTGAAGTATGGTGCTGATGTTAACATGTTAACCAGATCAAGATTTGGAAGACTCTGTACGCCACTATATTCTGCAGTCAGATACAATAATGTGAAAATGGCAAAACTATTGATAAACTATGGCGCTAATGTTAATGTTAAAAATGATGCGGGAAAAACTCCAGTAGTTTACGCTATTGAAAAAGGCAAAACAGAAATGGCCAAACTACTTTTATATAATGGAGCTGATATAAAAGGATATCCTAGCTTACTGTGTACTGCTGTTAAGAATAGAAGTCTGAAAAGTTTTAAAGACCCATTGAAGTATGCTGCTAATGTTAAGAGTTCACAATTTGAAAGAAGGCAATTGGAAATGGCTAAACTATTGATTTACTATGGAGCTAATGTTAATGATAAAGATGATATAGGAACATCTCCATTAGTTTACGCTATTAGAAATAAGGATACAAAAATGGTTGAACTGCTTTTAAGTAATGGGGCTGATGTAAAAGAAGATCCTAACTTACTATACACTGCTGCTGAGTATGGTTGTTTAAAACTTGTTGAAGACCTACTGGAGAATGGTGCTGATGTTAACATGTTAACTAGTTCAATATTTGTTTGTGGTTCAATATATTCAGTTCAATGTACGCCTCTACATGGAGCAGTCATGGCAATGCAAGTGGAAATGGCCAAACTATTGATAAACTATGGAGCTAATATTAATATTAAAGATGATATGGGACGTACACCCTTAGGTTACGCTATTAGAAAATGCGATACAGAAATGACCAAACTACTTTTAACTAATGGAGCTGATGTACAAGAAGATTCTAAGTTACTATGTAGGAAAGTGGTAATTTCTGTGCTACTTAAACAGCACATAGCTAAGGTGAAAGCTGCAGGTTCATACGTAAGTGAAAGAAATTTGCAGTGGATTAGTAATGATCACGAAATTAATAATTTTCTGAAGGAATGTGAAGCAGAAATAGAAATCATGAAGAGCGAGAAGATTGATAATAGCTGTGCTTCTTTTTACGATATTTTGACAAAAAATACAAGTCAATTAGCAAAAAATGAAAGTATAGTACAGGTTTTGAAATCCAATGATTACAAGACAAAGTTTCCAATATATGCTAGTATGATAGATAGTCGATTTAGAAGAGGGCTAGAAAGAGAAGAGTTACTGGAACAAGTTAGGAATAAGTTTTTTCATTCTGTCTTCGAAAGCCTTCCCAAATTACCGCTACTTTGTACTGAAAAAATATTTAACTACCTAAGCAATAATGATTTAAGAATTTTATTAGATACTTAAGAGCTTTTCGACACACACACACACACACACACACACAATACTGTACATTCAGGGTGTCCCAAAATTTCTGTTACACGGGATACCTCTTTATCCATCATATTTATAAAAAATACTTCGAATGAAATTTGTATGGTTTTCAAAGCTCTATAGAAAGGTGCATTTTTTAAATATTTTATTTGAAGTGCTGAAGGTCATTTTAAGGTGAAGTTCAGTTTTTTAAATGGAAACAATTTTTTTATTACACCAACGTATTCTATGAGAAAAATCAAATAAGTTTTATTCGAAACGTTTTGTAATTCGGCAACAACTTTTCAAGTTATTCAATGCTAAAGTCATAAGAAGTGCATAGTTTAATGGCGTCAAATCAGGAGAGCGCGCTGGTACTTCTTCTGGTGTCTTTATCATTGAATAACTTAAAAAGTTGTGGTTGAATTAAGAAACGTTTTGAATAAAACTTACTTGTTTTTGCTCATAGTATAAGTTGTTGTAATAAAAACATTATGTTTCCATTTAAAAAAATAAACTTGACCTTAAAATGACCTTCAACACTTCAAATAAAATATTTAAAAAATGCACCTTTCTATAGAGCTTTGAAAACCATACAAATTTCATTTGAAATATTTTTTATAAATACGATGGATAAAGATAAAGATAGTGCCATAGAATATACTGCCAAAGTTTAAACATTAAAACCTGGGACGCCCTGTATACATTATAAAATTGAAGGATAATTTTATAATTGTTGTAAATTTTCTCACCACTCTAGGGGTATTACTATGGCGCATTAAAGTTTTTATAATTTCTTATTAATATTATTCAAGATTATTTATTATTGCTGCAAATTTTAATATTTTAACTATTAAATAATAATAGTAAATGAACTAACTTTTTAGAGACAGAATTTACTTATCTAAAATATTTTAATCAGATTTTAGCATTCAATTGATGATTTTCATCCATTGAAAATGAACATCACCATCTTTTTTCTCGATTTTCATCTCATACTGTCTTGATGAGTCGCCCGTTAAATTTTCTCTCACATGTTGCCGATATATATGTACTAATATGTACTGGACTAGACCGGACCAGCATTTTTGGCGAAAGAAAAGTCGCAGCATATCTTAGTGACGACACAATGACCTAAAACAATTTTTCAAGAATTAATGTATGTAATTATTATATTATGTATATAAATATAGTTGGATATAACAATATAATTATTTTAAAATATATAACAAATACACAGGACTCGTGCCAAAACTAAAAATTAGTAAAATGGTAAGTAATACGTGAAACAAAAAAGCATTATTTATTTTTAATAACATTAAATCACTTAAGGATTTCTAAAATAAATTAGATAATACACCTTGTACGTACTTACAAGTTTTTCGATAATGACAGGTAGCGTCAAAAATCGCTGTCTTTAAATCAATCATTTCTGCAACACATAAAATATATCCCAATTTGAAAATTTAATATTTGTTTCGCTTATACTTTTTTTAGGTAGTTATCGGTATATATATTATAATTTATAATATTATAATTTATAACATCTTACACAATATATCAGTGCGTAAAACTAACACCACTGAAAAATTCTGATACTAAATCTAAATATAGACATATTATGCATATCAAAGTCTTTGATGCATATCAATGCATATATAGAAAATATAACCATAAACTAATTACCCAGCACAACTCACGATGGTAAACAACAGCTGAATTCTCGTTCCGTGCGCAATCCATTTTGTGTCCAATTCTACATGTGCGCAATTCGTATCCTGTGGTGTGCATATTAGCTGCATATTAGCAGCATATTAGTAACTGTTAGTAACTATATATATGGTAACTAGTCGATAGTGCCCATCACTATGCAATCCCGCTGTGCGCCAAACACCAACCAAACACGCGCCAAACAGCCGTGTGCGCAAAAGAGCTGTGCAGAGCTGTGTCCAATTGACCGTGTGCCATTGTTTTGTGCGCCATAGAGCCACCCCCGACGATTAGAATGATTTGTAATTCGGTCCAGAGTGGACCAATGGAATCTTCGGATGGGGTAAGGTCGCGTGACGATTGGCGGATGGAACCGAGTGTCTCGACGACGAGCCTCGGGTCCGATTTTCAACGAGCATTCCCGTACGAACGTCGCGTTTCTGAAAGGCAGTTCTATAGACGCGTGTTCGTTCGATGGATAATGAAGAACAGTCACGGATGGTTACGAGGCGTCCTATCAGACAGAGTGTATCTCGGTAACGAGCGAATCAGAAAAATCGCCGTATAGTAGGACAACGTTCTCGCCACAGAGTCTCCGTGTTGCGCAGCGAGAATAGAATGCGAGCGTACCGTTTCGAGAAGGGCACGTCTCGTCGAAAGATGCGAAGCAGTTAACAGTGTGGTTTTGGCGAGTATGTGTTTCCTTTTGTCCGATCCTCTTATCAAAACGGTAGACACATATATGAGCGCGTGTAGACGAGTAGCCAGTGCGGTGCACTCGGCGCAGTAAAAAAAATCGTTCGGAACGAGTGTGTGTCCTCGAGGGATATTGTGTGCCGTGTACCGTGTATACCGTGTGCCGTGTGTCGCGCGGCGCGGTCTTAATCCGAAGGTCGTGGACATTTGCACGATTGTTCGAGAAGCTTGTGGTGGGCCCGTAACAAACGGCACGTTACGAAAAGGTTAAAAGGGAAAGGTGGACGATCCTCCTGGGAAAGCCTCAGTAAAATGGCGGTGATCGGTACTCCGATTGGCGCTAACCGATAGAAGAGGATCGCGTCTCCCGTTCACACTACCCACGAAATTTTGTTTTGATCCAGTCGCACGGATATCCTCGATTCGGACCGGTCGATTCGCTGTGGATTCTCTCGCGCGAACATTTTGCTTTCGTTCCCTCTCGTCCCCTGCTCCTCCTCCTCCTCCCTCCTCCGCCGTCCCTCTCCTTGTTTTTAACCATAACTACGGGAAAATCTCGAACTGCGTCCTATAGGAGAAATATACTCGCGTATATCATTATCCAGCCGGAGGACGATCGAGGTGGCGAGGACCACCGACGGAACGGTTTTCAACGACCGCGATGCCGCATCGTTCTATCCTCGGGTTTGTCGAACGGCCGAACGACAAGGACGATTCTATCGAATCCTCGTTGGTCTATCTGTAGGTAAGCTTTTTTCCACTTATTATATTTCTGTTCCGCCTATTCCTCATATTCCGTCTATTCTCTTCAGTCTATAGGTACACTGCCATTTTTGACTTTTCTGCCACGAGCGCATCCCTCGATTTTTCACCTGTCCGATCTATCTATCTATCTCTACGCCACGGTCATTTCTTTTTTCCGTTACGTCTACGATGCGCCGTACGCACGAATTGTTAACCGTGATCGGGATTTCACCATGGAATGATTCCTTATTTCCGTCTTCTCCTTTGTTGTTATTTTGTGCATTTCGAGAGAGAGAGAGAGAGAGAGAGAGTGAGTGAGAGAGAGAAAGAGAAATAGAGAGAGGGGGTCAGAGAGAGAGAGAGAGAGAGCAAAAGAAAGAGAGAGATGGAGAGCGAGAGAGCAACGTCTAAGTTAGGTTAGGCTTCTGAAACCGATGACTCTGCATCTTAACCGAGTAACGAGACTGTTTTCATTCCTGTTGCCCTTCTAACGGTTCTCTACGAAAGAAGAACAACGCGGAGACACTCGCGAGCTTCCTTACACTTTTCATGGGAACACCGCTTATTTATCCTGGTCTTTTTTTCGGTCGAGGTCACCAATGCATTTCCGTACGCAGCCTTTTTTAAATAACTATGCGCGACGTCGGCGATACGTTTTATCGTGATTTCGCGTGTTTAACCTGTTAATCATGGAGCACGATTTTGATTTATGTATGGCGAATATTTGTATCGGAGAAAAAGTTAGATCGTAGTCGAACGCGGTGGAAGGTGAAACGTTTGGAAACATTTTTTTATTTAGATTTATTTGAGAAATGCACGATAAATTTGGCGAACCACATATATCGTGTCGCAACATGTCTCGCTCGTGATGTAATTCTTTTTTTAACCAATAGGAATTCCTAATTTCTTTCACCGTGCGGCAGAATAATATACTGTACGTCATTATTTCGATAGACTACTCGATATTTTATCTATCGATTAAACTTGACCCATACTTCGGTAGCACATTCGCAGAATAATTCGATATCGATCATTTATAACTTGGTCATGCTTGAAGATAATGTATCAACAGCTGTAAGGACACCTCTCTTTTCCATCGCTGTATCTCGATTTTTTAATCATTTTTACAAAATTTTACTTAAGAAAGAATTATTTAAGAAATCGTTCTCTGGATATTTATGGGAAAACAGTAACTCTATTTTTAGATGCTGCATTACCTTTGCATACCAAGTATGGAAGATTCGACCAAGGATCGATAGAACTGTTTGCTTCAATTGTAGAATACTTGAAAATATTTTAATATATAAATTATTTAATAATTTAAACATATGTTTTGTTTCGTCGGTTAACAGGGAATGATCTTTTTTCAGATCTTGAAATTATAAAGGAACCTCTCATCTGCTAAAATGAAAATTGACAGAAGCAGATTAAAAAAGTGCATTTCTGAGGCGGTAAGGGATAGCTGTACCGATTAATGCGCCCATAGTTGCGTAGAAATGGAATGTCGATTTAACGAAAAGTACATTTTTAAATTTCAGCCAGCAGAATGTCAGGCCCTCATAAACAAGCTGCGCTCGTGCTCCCATGCAGAATTGCTGGAGGAGCTGAAGCAGATAGATGCATGGACCTTTGGAAAATGCGAACTGTTCCATTGGATTGATGTGTTGGATCTTAACGACAGTATTTTAGAGGAGGCTGCGGCAAGGAGTCCTGATAATCCATGGGAATTGGCCTGCGATCTCCCCCAGAACAGAGAGGTATGCTTAGAATGCTTCGAATTTTCTATAGTTGTACAGAATCGTATACTTATCGAATGTTTTTGTTGAAAACAGGCTAAAGAACTTCTACTATGGATCCTTCATTTCACCACGTTATTGATCGAACACTCATTCTCACGACATTTGTACAACAGTATGGAGCATCTGGTGTCCTTGTTATCGAGTTGCGATATGCATGTTGTTCTCGGTGTTCTAAATCTTCTTTACATGTTTAGTAAACGCAGTAATTTTATTACTCGTTTAAATAACGACAAAAGACAAGCTTTAATAAGTAGACTCAATCATTTGGCTGAGGTTAGTCTGCTCTTTAGATAGAGATCTTGAAATAGAGATTTGGAAATGGCCGTACTCACAGAATTGGTTTTTCTATTATAGAGCTGGGGTGGTAAAGAAAATGGATTTGGTTTGGCAGAATGTTGCAAAGAATTCCCAGACAAGGTAATTAGAATTTGACGCACGCGTTACACTTGAGGATCCTGTAACATCCGTAATGTAATAACGTTACTGGTCATTTTTCATGCTTCAGCCCCTTCCAGCGAGTGCTACCACATTACATTTCGAATTCTATGCAGAAAACCCAACCATCGATGCATCGGGTACCACGCAGAACACTGGTACCAAAAAGATTGGACAAACAAATTTTGTAACGTATATACACATCGAGAATGTGGATAAACTTGGCAAAACACCGGCACAAATAATGAACGATTTGTTAAAAGTTTATAACGTGCCGCAAGATCGACAGGTAAATGAATGAATAGAGTGAGAACGAGGGAGGATATACAAGAAACGATAAGAAGATAAGAAAAATCGTGAACGAACAGACAAATTTGCGTTTACAGATGGCGCTTTTCACCCATATAAGACTGGCACACAGTTTTTCCGATTACCGAAGACGTTTGCAATGCGTGCAAGCTCGGCTGCAGGCATTGTCGGTACTTGTATATAGTAATGCACTTCAGGAGAACGCGGATAGTTTGCTTCATGCTGGGCTTTTAGAAGAATTAGTCGAATTAATGGAACTTCCACATGCACACCTTGTTGAAATGCGTGCCGCGGCATTGCGGACTCTTACTAGTATCATTCACTTGGATCGCAATCCAAATTTTCCCAAGTATGAAAACACTCGATTCTCTCTACGCAACGATAGATTCTATCGGCTCGATAGAACCGATTCATTGTAATGTAATGTAACTTTCAGAAAACCGGGCTCAAGGTTAAACATGATAATCGACGTTACCGGAGCAAGTTCGTATCATGGATTTTTCCCTGTATCGATTCGCACATGTATTTCACAGTTGACTTCTCCACCACCGGACGGACCACCCTTTCCACTGCAACTTGCGACAGCATTGTTTAGCTTTCTTTATCACTTGTCCAGCTACGAAGCTGGGGGAGATGCTCTTATTAGTTGCGGAATGATGGAGAGCTTGTTAAAAATTATGAATTGGCCTGGAACCGAGCTAGAGCATATAACGGTAAGATACATCTTTGATATCTTTGATTTGGTCAACGGAATAATGATCGAACGCGACCCTCAACGACCAACACTCAAAATTCTCGTTTGATTCTCGTTTTTCAGTTCGGCACCAGGGCTGTTCGCGTGATAGACTTGATGACGAATATTGACATGCAAGTATTCCAAGCACACAATGGCCTAGCGAGTTTTATCAATCGCATCGATATGGAGGTGAACGTTTGCAGAAAGGAACAACCGTTCGAAATAGAACCGTACAGTTACCCCGACAATCCACAGTCGTCTCGCGAAAGATCCATAGAAAGGGACGAAGAATCCGCGTCGTCGCGCCGCTTGAACGAGCCCTACGACGAACGCGAGGAGTCCTCGAATCCAATGGAATTCTCGGAGGACGAGAACATGACCTCCAAAACTGAGGAGAAAAATGAACAAACACCAGATTATTCCGCGATCAAGACCGGGAAGACGTGTCTGCCACAGCGAGCTGCGCTTCTCAAGTCGATGTTAAACTTTGTCAAGAAAACCATCCAAGATCCGCACTTCTCCGACAGCATCAGGCACATTATGGAGGGCACTTTACCCTCCTCTCTAAAACACATAATCAGTAATTCGGAGTATTACGGGCCTTCGCTGTTTCTGCTTGCCACGGATGTCGTGACCGTCTACGTTTTCCAAGAACCGTCGTTACTGTCTTCCTTGCAGGATAACGGATTGACCGATATCGTATTGCACGCTCTACTTATCAAAGAAGTAAGTCAGCACAGCAGAATTATACATATAGCGTGATAACAGTGATAACGAATTCAGAATTAACACGCACGGCACGCGTCACTGTCGCGATTCTACACAGGTTCCCGCGACCAGAGAAGTTCTTGGCTCATTACCTAACGTGTTCAGCGCTCTATGTTTGAATCAACGTGGATTAGAATCGTTCGTGAAGCGACGACCATTCGGTCGATTGTTCAAAGTATTATTGTCGCCCATCTACCTCTCCGCGATGAGAAGACGCAGAAGCGCGGATCCTTTGGGAGATACGGCTACAAATCTGGGCAACGCGATGGACGAGTTGATGAGACACCAACCTGGATTGAAGGTCGACGCGGTCGCTGCTATCATAAAAGTATTAAAACGTTTCGAATCATTTCTTTCTATTGCGTGCACACGTTGACCATTAAGTGGACTCGAGTGAAAAGTAGAATTAGAATTGTTTTAGCGGCATATTCAGCCGACCGAGTGTTTCTAATTAGAATGTTTGCAAATCTGTTTAGTTGCTAGAGAAACTATGCGTCCTGGGCTGCGATCCTCGGTACGTTTGTCTGCGGGCCGCAAGTAAATCCGACAATTCACCGTCGAACTCGGCCTCCGGTAGTCGTCAATCTTCTGGGCAATCGGTTGGAGTCGGAGTCGGAGACTCTCGCGGCGGAGGCGGTGGCGGAGGTGGAAGTAGTAGCGACGAGGAGGAAGAGGACGAAGAAGAAGCGAGTACGAGCTCTCATCCTCAGCGCGAAGAACAGCCTTCGCCGTCGCCAGCTCAGCCCGGACCGCCCCCTCAGCCTAGGGAAAAAACACCGATAGCTCTGGTCGAGTACATACACAACGTTATGAAGTTCGTCGACGCTATTCTCAGTAACAATTCTACAGACGATCATTGCAAAGAGTTTGTCGCCCAGAAAGGTTTAGTGCCGTTGCTATCCATCCTAGGCTTACCTAATCTTCCAGTGGATTATCCAGTCGCCCAAGCGGCTCAGTCCGTAGCGACAGTTTGCAAAAGTATTTTGGTATGTATCGGATCTATAGATCCGTATAGCTGTACAGTTGTACCGATATTCCGGTAAACGCGAAACGAGAGAAATATCGTATGTACTCTACCATCTGTGTTCCTTTACCATTTCTTTTCAGAACCTCGCGCACGAACCGCTAGTCCTGAAAACTGGTCTCTCGCAGTTGAAGGAAGTGTTGAATCTGTTGAAACCGCTCCACAATCACACAGGCACGCCAGGAGGTTCCGTTTTGTTGCACGAACTCGCGTCTGCCCCGAACTTGGAGACCGCTTTCACGAGCGACACGGCAACACCTCTGCTTCACGCTATGAACGCCGCGCACGGTTACGTCGTAATGTTCGTCCACGTGTGTCGCACCAGTCAGAGCGAAGTGAGGAACCTGTCTATGAACCACTGGGGTTCCGGCCTCGGTTTGACGGTACTGAAAGTTCTTTCCGAGCTATATATGGCATTGGTTTGGGAGAGCACGCTGTTGCTAGCACTGTGCAGCGAGGACAGTATACCGGCAGGATGCGACTTTGGAAAAGAAGACATGGACAAATTGGTGCCACCCGAATTGAAGGTACGGATTTTTCGTCCGCTAGTCTAATTAGATGTCTGGTAGGTGCGTAACAAACGTAGAAACGTAGAACAGTCGAATTCGGTTTCTACAGACTACAGACTCCTCAAACATTCAATCGTTCTGTTTTATTAATATTTTCGTTTGGCAGAAAGATGAACAAGGTTTCGTTTTTATGTCGGTTTACTTGGATAACCCTAAGTCTTACGATTAGTTTCTAATAAGTAAGCTTCGAACGATTTATGACGTGTTGTTTTAAATTAATGAACTAGAATGATGGCGAGACTTCTGGCTGGTCAGGTGGTGTATCCTCCGATATGGGAAGTAACGGAATGACCACAGCCATGGAAGCCTTGAGTACAGATCCGCCACCTGTACCCATGGAGGTACAAACATTATTAATTTTACTACTTAGTCGTATATACGATTATGGGACAAAGTAGAGAGAAAGAGAGCGAGAAAGTGTGTGTGCTTGAAGAGCATAGTGCCTAGACCTGAATCCGTTATCTTTTATATAATTCTGATATTTTCGTTGTTTGTAGGTGGACGACAAACCGAGTGCGAGCGCTGGAAGAGTATCCCCAAGTTCGTATCAGCTCAAGTATATCAAACCTTTGTTGGGAGCTTCGTCTAGATTGGGCAGAGCACTGGCCGAACTGTTTGGACTGCTTGTCAAGGTATTTAACACTTTCGATCGCTTAGAAATTTCAATCAACGTTCCGTATAGATTATAGATACTAATCTGATCATTTTTTTTCAAATTAACCCTCGAAAAACACAGAGTTAATTCATACCCACGCTATATATTCATCCAATTGAGTTTATACTTTATACTAGAGATCCCTATTTCACGTGTATGTAGTAAAAATTTAAGGATCCGTTCGGCACGTTCGAGTCCAGCAACTGATTTGCTTTACTGTTTATTGTTTTTCGATCTAATTATTTCGTGCGCTATTTCCGCTAATTTATTCGGTATCTCTTTCCTTTTGCGCAACCCGCTTTCAGGATTAAATCTAATAGAGGTCTATTTCACGTAGTACATATGTAATATTATTCTAATTTTCAGTTCACAAATATTCAGACATTTTAATATATGGTGACGGTGATTTTTACGTCGAACAATTCACCGCGACTTTATTATCGTCCCGCTTCTAACATCAACAGTCGAAAAGAATTCGATCGAAACACAATAACGCATATATCACTTGTCGGACTCGAACGTGCCGAACGGATCTGTACCACTTTCGTACGCGTATATTTTAGTACACGTTCAAAACCGCGATATCTGTTATACTGTACTGTACACTAGAATATATTTTTTAAGAGCATTCATTTGCGAATAATATTTGTACGTACAGAATACAGAGGCAGATGGGAAGATGGGTCTGGATTGATCCTACCCTTGTTAGACGAGGGTCACTTTTCTAAGACACGTATAATAATTGTCGAATTTGTTTTAATTTAAATCTGTTCAGCTTTGCATGGGTTGTCCAGGGAGACAACGCAGAGGACAACAGACGCCTCTAACACCGATTCTCCCTTCGCAAGCAGCTGGAAGCGTAGCGACTTCCTTAAATTGTTTATTGATCCGTGGATTAACATGGGATATATTGCCGCCGTCGCCGATACCCAAATTTAAATTGACCTTCCTGATATGCTCTGTAGGTTTTACATCTCCAATGTTGTTCGATGAAAAGAGGCATCCGTATCACTTGATGCTTCAAAAATTTGTCACGCAAGGCGGACAATATGCATTTTTTAAGTAAGTTGACCAGCAACGTATCGAATCCTGTTAAGCCAGATATGCTTTTATTCGAATACCGTTAAACACCTTTACCTTTACCTTTTCGATCTGTTTCAGTACTTTTAACTGGGCATTGTCTGGAGGTGGACAGTTTCCTGCATCAGAAGGTTTAGAACACCCTAATTTACCCGACGGCACTGGAGAATTTTTAGATGCGTGGCTCATGCTGCTAGAGAAAATGGTGAATCCGAAAGCTATTTTGGATTCCCCGCATCCTATTTCGTCAAAATGTACTGGAATCTATAAGATGTACGAGTTCGATCCGATAAAGTATCTCACCGATATACACAAGGTTTGAAAATACATCGAAAATACCTGTAATCCGCCGTATATTATTATTAGACAGCGGATTTCATGCATTTATCAGAAAAATTAGTAAGTGTAATTAAGAAACAGTAATAACGTTAGGATTAAGAAAGAAAATAAATGTCTATTCCACTCCAGTTTGTTGGAATTCAGGTAGAAAATCTTTATTTATCATAAAGATCCGCTGACTAATTATTATGTATTGATAGTAATAGATTTTACGAATAATTGTACACCGTGTACTTATGCATGCGATCGATATTGCAGAAAGCCTTTGATGCAGTGATGCTGATGTGGGGCAAGAAACCGCTGAAAAACTATGGTGCCCGTATGACAGAATCGATTTTATCTATTCTACGACATATTTTAAGGGGTGAAAAAATTATTAAGGTACATATATATACATAGAACGATTGATTGATTGATTGATTGATTGATTGATTCTAATTCGACGGGATTCGAGAGTTAGCAATTATTTGATAAACGAATGTCGCAACAGGAACGTAGAGAGAAAGAAGAGAACACCGAAGGGGCTACTACTGGTACTAGCACGAGCGGCGGTACTAGCGGAATTGGAATGACGATAATTGATCGCAGGGTAGAGCCAGAATCGGACGTGAACCAAGAACATCTTAGACAGTTGATGGATATGGGATTCAGTAGGGCTCATTGCATCGAAGCGTTGAGTCACACGTTGACGGTCGAACAAGCCACGGATTATCTACTGACTAATCCTGCTACGCTGCGCAGATCGGTACGTAAAAGCAAGCAATAAAACAGAAATTTCTTGTTAAAAATCGAATTTGAATTCGAATCGTTTCATCTAGGATGTACCACCCGGCGGCGATGACAGTGGTCAAGGGCTTATCATGGACCTAGAATTAGACGATGATCACATAATGCACGCCATAGCTATGTCATTGGGCGAAACAGAAACCGTTCCTCGAAAAGCTTCTGGTTTGGAAAAATTCCCGGAAGAGCTAATCTGCGAACCCGCTATAACGAGCAGCATAAACGAATTCACAAAGACTGCTTTAAGTCAGTGTTTGAACTTGTTGGATCTCATGCCCGACACTGTCTATAGAATATGCGATTTATTGGTTACCATTACAAAGAGAAATGGCGATGAATGGCGTGACAACATGTTGCTGCAACTTATAAAAGAAGTATGGCTCTTACGTGACATTTGTATTGCTTAACAATTATTATTATTATTATTATTAGACTGCGGATTTTTATGCATTCACGAAGAAACTGGCTGAAATATAAAATATAAAACAGTGTGAAACTTTCGAAAAATCTAAGAATTTTCTTGCCATGTTCCCAATGTAAACAATGTATCAAGGGATGACTTGAATTTTTCGTTGGAAAATATTTTGATTTTGCGTAAAGATCCGCAGTCTAATTATAGACTAGAATTATAGGATTACATTGGATGTGTAGAATACTTTCGATATTTCTATCGATTCGAATTATTATTTCAGATTGGTAGTTTGATAGATTATTTAATCGACATTGCCAAGAGCAACGATCCGAACGCTGGCACACGATTAGTCGAATGCGAAGAAGCTAACAAAGTTGCTGGACGTATTTATCTGTATACCTTATTTTTCGAGGTTCGTATATGAAAATGAAGAAATCGCGTGATTGAAGTTACCGTTAAACAGTCTAGCGATATTTTGTATCGTTGTAGGGAACGTTCCAAGAGATGAGAGTACCGTGTGCCCAAATTGTAAAGGAGTGCGGTGTGTCGGATCTGCTTGTACGCTTGCTGATAGTAAGCGAGGGACCACTGATCGCAAATAAGAACAAAGTTTCGAAAGACAGCAAAGACGGAACAGCGACTACGAGAACACCGAAATGGCTTTCACCTCTGCTTCTCCTTATAGATCGCTTGGAGAAAGTGGCTATATCCACGCAGAGGAAGCTTTCAATGCACAAGGTACGTAAACCTGTGTTGATTCGTTTATGCTAGTGGCTAGTACTATACTATGCTGTACTATACTGTACGTCGAAAAGAGAAAAAGCAAAGAAAGAATTGTGTATCAAGAAATTTTTGTTCGAAACAGGCAACGCGCAGAGTTTGGAAGTGGTTTGACTTGAACTCGGGTGAATGGACGATATACTCTCCGATAAACAACCGGATAATCAACGATGCTTACTGGGCTGGTGAATCTAGCGTAAGGATTTCGTGCAGCAGGCGAAGATACTTGATCACGTTTTCGTCTATGACGCAAGTGAACGAAGAGAGCGACAACAGAAGGCCGATAGCGATGAACTTCAAATTGCGCGCGATGCACGATTACAGCGCGGTGGATGAGAAACGGAATACTTTCGTGCAAGGGCTACCTTCTAGCGTGATCGTCAGCATTATTCGCACTTGCGTCAAGTTGTTAGCGATTCCGGTGGACCGGGACGCATTGCACGCTTTAATGAAGGTTTGTCTACGGTTGACGAGAGACTACGAGAACGCCGCGATTTTTGTACGCGAGGGCGGCGTCAAGCTGTTATTGGAAATGACTCAGGCGAGCAGTTTCATCGGATGCATCAGTCTGAGTACGCTGCTGATTCGACACACCTTGGAGGACACGAACATCCTTCGCCAAGCCATGGAAAAGGTTATTCGGACTCGTACGCAGGGTAACATACCCCCACCGTACAAAGAGATTCTGTTCATGACGCGTCAAATCAGCAGCGCGGTTTGCCGGAATCCGGAAGTCTACAAAGAAGTCTGCGAAAAGATTCTCAGAGTGGATGTCAGCCTACTGAGACGGGACTTTGATCATAGATTGATCGTGAAAGCTTTGCCACCGAGCCAGTCGCAGAACACGCCCATAGAGGAGGTGTCGGAGGTCTCGGTATCCGTGATACAGGACTTGCTGAACGCTCTGATAAAGCCTGTGCCAATTCTTCCCGACGACAACGCGGCGACGCCCACCGGAAGTCCAGAGAAGAAAACGTCTCACGCGAGTTCCACCGTCGGAACGACGTCGTCGTCCTCCTCCTCCTCCAGACGCGATGTCTTCAGAAACAACGCAACCGCCACGAATGATCCTCTGGACGACGACGACCAGGTTTCTCAAATAATCTCGCTCAAGATCTATCCCGATATCGGTAACAGCGGTAAAGTTGAGCCGGAGGAAGCGAAGAAACCTCTGCTGACGAAATCCGCGATTCTGAAGATACTCGCGGAAGCGGTACGCTCCTACAACGCGATCGCAGACTTGATCACGGACCACGTGTACGTTGCCGGACAAAGCGAAATGGTGACGGAGGACACGACGGCGCTCGCCTTTCTCTTGGACAAACTTCTGCCTATGGTGCCGGAGAACTCGAGCGATAGACAGTGCAGCAACACTATCGGCCACACCGCGAAAATGTTGATAGCCGCTATCGCCTCTTGTAATCATTCGCCGGACGTCCAAACGACCCTGGTCACCGAGGTGAAAGCCGCGTTGACGAGGACTTTGGCACTTCCGGAAAGCTCCGAGAAGCACGCGCAGCTTCAGCTGCTGATCGGTTTGATCTCTACTATGATCGACAGTTGCCCGCCGACCCTTCACAATCACTTGAGAACCTCCCTGAAGACGCACCAGTACAACAACGTCAATTACATCGTGCGGATTATGCTCAGGAAGGGAATAATCACCGACTTGGCAAAAATCCCGCATAGTCTTGACCTTTCCAGTCCTAATATGGCTGCTACGATCAATGCCGCTTTGAAACCGCTCGAGACGCTTTCCAGAATCATCAATCAACCGATGCCAGGATCCGTGAATAACAAGTTCTCAAAACCCAAGAATAGAACTGTTCAGGAGGAGCCCATTGGGGAACAGACTGGTACAACAACGTCGGAAGCGACTCATGCTGTCGGCGAAGAAGCGAACGAGGATGCCGAGAACACCGAACACGACATCTCGGTTACGGCCGAAAGTCTCGAACCTACCTCGGAGAGCCAGGTGCACGAAGAGGGCGACGAAGTTGCTCTGGACGACATCATGGATCAACTGCTCGATAGGTAATCATATGATAATTATGTTAATTCGAAATTATCGGCATTTCTTCAGCTTCGGATCAATTGACCGATTAACCGCGCATAAACGATATGTATGTGTATGTATGTATGTGTATATATATATATATATATATATGTATATGTATGTATGTATGTATGTATGTATAGTATCATTCACTCAAATGCGTCTAAGCTACGGTACTTATAATCAAGTAGTGTAATGTTTTCCAGGGACGGCTCAGCCGTGGCCGAAGAGCAATCTTCTCGGCCGCATAGGCCAATGGATATCGACGACGAAAGTCTCGTGATACGCGTCGGGGAAGCTGACTTTGATCCTACACGCGATACCACAGTAAGAATAACATCGGTGTTATATCATCATAATTCCTGACGACCACATACATATGTAGCTTCGAAAGCACTTTGCGTTACTTTCTTTCACAAAGAATTATTATCTTTTCTTTCTCTGAAAGATATCTAAACTCGCGATAGCTATTTAGTCTATTTATTCGCTTACATTCTAAGGGGGTAGACTCGTTTCTAGGATTGATGTAAGGATATGGGCTTTTTCAAAAGTAGTCAAAAGCGTTAGATCGCGTATAAAAGATCCTTATTAGAGAATAATGCAAATTACGCCTCGTAAACGTAAAAATAGGACTTTTGAAAAACCCGATCTTTGCATTATCGAGAAATGAAGAGGCGCGCCCGACACTCTTGCAATCCTGGAAATGTTGTCGACTGTGACTTTTACATTCTTTTAAAACGAATAATATTTCGAGAACAAAGTGGTTTCGATGTTTTGGAATTTACATTTCTTTGCTTTCTCTTTCTATACGCGCGCTGTGTATATTTTAGGAGGATTTGATGAGCTCCGATTCAGATTCCGACAGCAATCCTTCCGACGATAACGAAGACGAGGTACAAGACGACGAGGATGAGGAAGAGGAAGAAGAAGATGACGGTAATTTGAAATTTTACAAAATACAAGTATTCCAATATACATATTAGCGCGTGGGTCGTGGTTGAATGTATGTATTACATCAGGGGAGGAGAACGAAGAAGAAGAAGAGGAAGAAGAAGAGGGCACTTCGAATTACGAGGATGAAATTGAATTTTTAGAAGACGTTGAAAGCGGTGTCTTCAGAATGTTCCCACCAACGGAGCGTGACGGAAGCAACGTTGTAATGATTCAACACAACATCGACAATCAAGACAACTTCTCCAGTACCTCCACTCCTATTACACCGTTGACCAGCCATCCATGGACAACAACGTTCCCTCTACCTTTAGGCCTCTTCGAAGACTCACCTTCGGTTTCCGAAGCCAATGGTACGTCGACAAAAGATTAGCCTAGAAAATTGATATGCGACTAATAACATATAATAACTGTCCAACAAATTTCAACTTTTTGTTTGACTTTTGGCTCGATTTTCGCTACGAGATTCTTATAGAGTCTTTTGCGCTGATTCCGAATCTGGAAGCGTCACTGGCAGCAACTCGTGTCGAAACTCGGCTAAGATGTTTTGCTTTCTGGTTCCTTAAAAATATCCTTAAAATCTCTTAAAGTCTCTCCATTTTTAATGATCGTTTAAACTTTAAACATTCATAATGTATTAAAATTGGATATCACTGTATTCGGGAAAGTCTACAGAATCCTTTGCTGTAAAGAACAATTAAATATCTTTTTTAATGTAGTTTGTTTTATTTAATGTTTTGAAGAATATGTCTTTTTTCAAAATCGAATTTCTCAAAAACTGTGCGTCTAGGGGAAAATTATAAGGGCAGATTCGGAATCAGCGCAAAATATACTCTAAGAGAATCCCATAGTGAAAATCGTAACGTTTTTTGGCTGTTGGACAGTGTAACCGAGAATATTAATCAACAACAATGATTCCTCCTCAGGCACGAATTCCCATCCATTCATACTACCACACAACGATATAAATTTCATTAATTCCCGGCCTCAAAGGGCTCTGCGACAACGAAGGTATCAGTTCCTTCAAATACAGAATCCGAGAAACCAGAATCCGCCAGTAATACTACAAAGGTGAATCGATCAACTCTATTTAAACACATAAAATACACGTATGTTCTATTCAGACCAAATATATTGGACTGCCAATGAATATACGCCGGCCGGTCTAGTTTAGTAATTTATTCGATTGTCATCGTCGCATTTGTAATTGTAGGTTGCTGGGACCGGCTTCGCAAGGGATCCCGTTATCCGCCAGTCAGGTATTAGCCTCCAGTTTCCGTGACACGCGTGTCGTCGTAATGGAAAATCTTGGAATCTTTACCAATCAAGAAGAAGAACAAATCGACTTTGTGGTATGTACCGAGAATGAACGACGCTGCGAGTCGATACACCATAAAAATATATTCACGGTCATCAAACTTACGTATGCAAACATACTTTCAGGATCAGTCTGGTTATCTGTTCGGACCGAGTCTGGCAGCCACATTGAACAACATTCCGACAGTTTTACACTGGTGGATCGAAGAGAGCAAATTGTTGGATGGAGACTCTCAAGCAGACTGTTGCGACGGTAAATATATCGTATATAATAATATATTGTATAATATAATAATATTTCGCGTCGTCTGAACATTGATGACTAAATACGTTGATCGATGCGGAAACAATGTTCTCGAATTTTCCATTGCAGGTGTCGTGTTCAAACTTATTCCTAACTTGACGAAACACCGGGACTACGAGCTCCAGGAACGGAAAGAGAGACGCAAAAAGCAACACAATTCCGAGAAGAAAGGAGAAAAGGATGGCAAAGACGAAAAGGATCATCTGAATAATACGGAATGTACGTTGCGTTAACTGTTTTTCTACTTTGTTCTCGATAGGAGAATCGCCTTGTCGCCGTTCCACGCGTGTCTGACGCGAGACGTAACTCTTTTTCAGCGGGTTCTTCCACCGTGTCTCCGATAGAAGATCATCGATTATCAACGGTATCGACGCCTCAAAGAGAGGATGCGAACAACCTCGTCGCCGATTTTGGAACTGCGATCGAAGCAACTCGACAGGAACGAACCCCTGACGAGGACATAATCGACGTAACCGGTGAGATGGAGGTAACGGTGCAAGAGGACGAGGAACGACCCCCGCCGCCGCCGTTACACGAGGAAGTGGTGTCCTCGGAAGCCAGAGATCCTCGAATAACCAATAGAAACTCGACGTTGGAACTGGCGGAGAGTATCGTCGACTCCGTGCTCGGACCCAGCGCATCCGAAGCTAGTAGACTGAGACAATCCGATCGGCCCGCCGAATCGTCGGACGCCAACGATACGTCTAGTCGAACGAATACAACCATATTAGTTCATTTTGGTCAAGAAGGTAATGAAGCCTTGCTAAGAGAAACTGACTCGTCTGACTGGATCAGAACGCTTTTAACCAATGACAGTCAATCGAACATTGAACGAAATGCAAATGTACTCAATCAAGATCCTACCGCTTCAGCATCAGAAAACATTAACCCAGAGCAATCAGAACAACAACAGCCGCAGCACCAGCAGCAACAACAACCGCAGCAGCCCCAACAACAACAGCAGCCTCAGCAGCAGCAACAACAACAACCGCAGCAGCAGCAACAACAACCGCAACCAGAACAGTCGCAGCAGCAACCATCCCAGCCGCAACAACCTCAGGAGCAACAGTTACCCGACGGAGTCGATCCATCCTTTTTGGCTGCTCTGCCGGAAGACATGCGCGACGAAGTCATAGCTGAACAACTCAGGTGTTGTATCGTCGTGCAATCGGTATCGCTCGAAAGAAATGTTGAAACGTTGTCGACTAGAAGATTCGAAATGGAAATAAATTGTTGATTGTTTCAGACTTCAAAGAATTCGACAGCGAACCCAAGCAACCGTGGTCGCAGAATTAACCGGACCGGTGGAAGTTAATCCCGAATTTTTGGCTGCCTTGCCACCAGCGATTCAGGAAGAGGTGCTCGCCCAGCAACGCCTGGAACAACAACGACACGCGGCTGCCTCCGCTAATCCTGACGATCCGGTTGACGCGGCCGCCTTTTTCGAGAACTTGCAACCTTCTTTGAGACAAGCTGTAAATTCATTTGACGATATCGAATTAACTCTTCGTAATGCTATGCTATCGCCTCTCTCTTTCTCTCTCCTCCTTGTATTTATATAGTTTTCTTCAATGCGTTCAGATCCTGACCGACATGGAGGAATCCCAGATATCTGTTCTTCCTCCGGATCTTGCACAGGAAGCTCAAAATCTTCGAAGGGAGTGGGAGGCACGAAATCGACATTTGATCCAGGAAAGATTCCTTAGCCACGGAACTGCCGCCCTGTCCACTATATTGAGGCAGACTGGTAGAAGTAAGTAAATAATTAGCAGACAGCGGATCGAATTTGATGCATTTATGAGAAAAATTAGTAGGTGCAATTCGAAAGAGTGAAAATATTAGAAGAATTTAAAAATACAGTAGAACAGCTCGATATTATCCGGGCCTCTGATGTTCGAATTCTTTATCGTCTGAATACTTTTCACAAAAAATTAGTTTCCGTTAAATGAACCCCCATACCTTACACGATTTACTGCACGCTTCAATAAGGATTAAGTTCAGCACTGAAACTATGTAATTGTTGTATTATCGGAACAAGCATGTTACTAGAGAAAGTTATTAGAAAATTAATGAATCACGATTAACAGGTAGAGCAACGCGTTACGCGATTCAGGCGGTGGCACAAAGAGGCCATTGGGATCAATTGATGCGCGGCGACACCAGCATAACGCACCAAGCAGCCGGTCTTCGACTCCGCGGCAGACAATTGTTGGACCACGAGTCGATGGCGTGTCTACTAATACTATTGTTTGTCGATGAACCAAAAATTAATACGTTAAGATTTCATAGAGTTATCAGAAATATCTGCTATCACGGTAGCACGAGGGAATGGGTAGTGAAAGTCTTGCTGAGTATCATGGAAAGAAGCAATGACGAGAACAAAGATATCGCCGCGGATTTCGGCGGCAAATACAAAAGAAAAAGCTTGATGCCCTCGATGGACTATTGGTAAATTTTCAATTAACACAGTCATTAGAGATCCCTATTTCACGTGTATATATGTAAATACACGTAGTACGTGAACCGTATATGTAGTAAGAATTTAACGCTAGGTTTACGGAGGTCTAGAAATAACTGTTTTGCATTATTTTATAAACATACCAAAAATGAGCCTATCAAAATTTTTGGCCATTCTTCCACTAGTATATACCCCAAGAAATAAATTTGGTAAATAACTCTCCTCGGGGAAGCATCTTTACAGTCTTTACAGTCTTAATATTCGCAAATTAAGAATATTAGAACCCTAATCTGCGAATACGGATCCTTAAATTCTGGTAGTTACCGATCGGAAAACTTTCCACAAGTTAACGTTTAAAATACAACTCGATCTCCGAATTTCAGTTCTCCCAAGATTATGGACCAAAGAAACAGCGCTCAGTCGTGGTTGAATATCAGCATCGATGCTGCGCTCGGATGTAGAGCAAACGTTTTTCATATAGTTAGATACGGTGGGAAAAAATCCGAAAGGCAAGGCAGCAGTATCGCTATTCATCCTCAAGCTGCGCCCACAGTGTGCAAGTAAGTTTTTTAAATTGTCGTCGACTGATAAATAGACTGCGGATCTTTATGCAAAATAACAAATTTATTTTCGTCGCTTACAAGGTGCAGGAACCATATAAAAATTGATTCCTATCTTTAACAATTGTGATACATTGAAAATAAGATATTCTCTAAGAATAAGACATCCTTAAATCGTCTTAATGCTTTTACCGTTTGAAATTACATACACCCATTTTTCTGATAAATGCATAAAATCCACAGTCTACCGTTAAACTATAAACATATACAGACTACAGCCACGAATTGTCTGTAACGTATATAATCCCGTTTGTGGCTTCCGCAGGCATACGTTAGACTTATTGATAGCATTGGCTAAAGGATTTCCTGGATTTTTCGTGCCAATCAAGCCGAAAGAATCGGAAGAAAAGGAAGGCAACAAAGACAAGGATTCGAGTACCAAAGAGGAAGCTTGCTCGAAAAACAAGTCCGCCTCGAAGCCAGGGAAAAGCGACCAACCAGATTTCTGGGACATGTTGTTGAAATTAGACTCGTGTGCCTCGAAGAAAGGGAAATCAGTCGCCAGGACTCATTCGAATTCAAACCTTGGAAACGAACTGGAACATAGCACGACTACCTTCGAAGCTTCAGCCTTCGGCCAACTTATTTCTATGCTGAACTGGTCGGTTATCAAACGTAGTAGTCAGTTAACCGATAAATTATTGAGACTGTTGTCGTTGATCTCGATTGGGCTGACGGAAGTGAACCCATACCATAAACAAGAAGGGAATAAGAATAAAAAGACCGAAGTGAACAAAGAGCAGTGTGTCGCCGCGCCCGAGGAACATCTGAAACTGGCTGTACAAGTCCTAACTAGCAAAAGTTGTTCCGAGGAGGGACTGGAAGATGCGACTGCTTTACTACTTAATTTGTCGCACTGCCCAGACCCCACTAGGCAACTGGTACGATCGTTATCGTTAGACTGCGGATGTTTATGCAATTTTCAAGTTTCAATTTTCAATTTTTCTAGCTAAATTTTCAGAAAGTGGAATCATGTAAAATCATATTTTCAATGGTAGTCGCCTTCTCGAAAATTTTTAGAACCCATAAATGCATAAATATCCGCAGTCTAGTTATCGTAATCGCATAATTTGGCTTTTTATTTCAAAAAATCAGAGATATGTATATACCGTTATTTCATATGTTTCTCTTCAGATATTAAAATTACTAATGGAGGGCGCTATGGAATTGGCTAACATGGTTTGCGAGCATATAAACGATCTAATGATGGAACTGAAGGTTTTGAACCGCGAATTAAGGAGAAATTCTATCGAGGAACAACCTTCGACCAGTAGCGGAGGTTCCCGAGGAACTCTGTTGGATAGGTATGTGTCACAGAGTGTGATATATCTACTGCGTAAGTGTAGTTTCTCTTTTTCTCACCTAATTGCGACCTAATAATTAAATATAGGTTTACGAGCGAAAGCGTAGTTGTTACCGCGCCCAACAAAGTTAAAGCTGGAAGCGATCTTCAGCTACCATCGATGGTTGCCCTTGTCAGCAAAACTTCTAGTCAGGCATTCTTCTTGAGAATACTTAAAGTAATAGTGCAGATAAGAGAAGCTGTACGTTTAGCAAACACCAAGACAGGTACGTCGGCAACTATAACCTGGACGATATTGCCTGGCGACATGTTATTAAATAGATTTTTCAATCTCTGTTTCTTTAGCAAATCAAACTGCAGAAGGTACTGGTGACGCTGCAAGTGCAATCCAAGCTCCGGACGAAGGTAATTTACTGCTGTGTATCGTGTCTTTTTGTCATCCTTTTTCACTCCTATAAGCGGCTATTTTAATTTACAATAATATTCATGTTTAATATATTTTTTCAAAGGCGATGCTAATGCGGACGGTGATGTGCCTATGGACACGACGCAAGCAAATCCAAATCAGCCTGAGAGTGCGAAGCCGGTCGCCGTCGCCGTTACCGCCGCCGCCACCGCCGCCACCTCCGATGGTAAATAATAATAATAATAATAATAATAGTCAACTTTTTCTAACGTTATATGTATTAGACGTTCTGCGTGTAACATTTTTTTTCTTTTTTTTCTTTCTTCCTCCCTTTTACCCTTTCATCGAGTGCAATTACGAACATATGCATACACAGATTATTATTCAATTTCTACAGGTGAAGAGAAGCTTCCATTGTTGAGCGAATGTTTAGTCCTGGATCATCTGTGGGAGACACTCAGCGCCTGCTTGTTAGAATTAGAATATACTCCGGATCACCACGCTGTTCTAGTTTTACAGGTAAAGCCAAGATTTCCGAGTAGCCTTTAGGGGGTGGGGTAGACCCCCTATCGTTTCCAGGATTGCAAGGATGCGGGATACGCCTTCTCGTTTCTCGAGAATGCAAACGATGGCATAAGTACTATTTTCACATTTACGAGACGTAATTTTCATTATTCGGAAGCATACAGCTGCACATGTAGTTATTTTTGATAAAGCTGCGACAGCTAATAATAACGATGCAAATTACGCCCCGTAAACATGAAAACAGGACTTTTCAGGGTGACTGCGGCCTAGATTGATTTTTTATCTAGCGCTGTTGACCACTGAAAATCCCCGTCGCATGCATTATCGCAAATGAGAAGACGCATCCCGTATCCTTGCAATCCTAGAAACAAATCTACCCCCTTAATGTCTTACTACACTACTACACGGTTCACGTGCTACGTGTACACGTTCAAAACCGCGATCTCTAGTTCTGTCTCATATCGACACGATCAGGTAGACTGTAGTCTTTTAGTAGACTTTTGTCCATAAGTGTAACTCCACACAATCAAAAAATGTTTGCGACATATAGTTCCTTTGAAACTTTTTCTATTCTCGATTAGTGGAAGGTGTTGATGTAGAAAGAAACTTTAACAACAAGTTTTTACACATTCTGTACAATACATCTAATCGTAATGTAATGTGTTTCCATAGCCTGCTGTGGAAGCCTTTTTCTTGATTCATTCGTCGTCGAGTACGTCTCGCGAACGTCAGCTGAACGCAAATCCAGAAAATCGAGAACCTGTGCCAGATCTTGCACCGGTGTCGCCAATATATTCGGACAACGAGGGTACCTCCCAGTCGGAAGCTACGATCAACACTTCCTGGGACATGGCACCTCCTCCTCAAAAGACACTGCCACCGGATCAAGTCAAGTTCCTCAAATTTGCTGGTACAGATTTATTGTATTTCTTTGACGGTGCTATTGCGCTTGTTCAAAGTTGAATCGCATCGAAAAGAAGTTGAACGGAGCTGTTCTTTTTTCTGTTGTAGAAACGCACAGAACCGTTCTAAATCAAATCCTTCGCCAGACGACCACGCATTTGGCAGACGGACCTTTCTCTGTGCTGGTAGATCACACGAGAGTACTCGACTTCGACGTGAAGAGACGGTACTTCCGAGCAGAATTGGAACGAATGGACGAGGGCATTCGTAGGGACGAATTGGCCGTGCACGTACGCAGGAGCCACGTCTTCGAGGACTCGTTCCGAGAGCTCCACAGACGAAACGCCGACGAGTGGAAGAATCGCTTTTACATCGTTTTCGAGGGTATAGAAATGTTTTTCGCGTCACGGTTTCTTTCGCGCGTGTCTCCACGTTGACCGCCACTTGATTCGCGCGTCTCTATCGTCAAATTACAGGCGAAGAAGGTCAGGATGCTGGAGGCTTGCTCAGAGAGTGGTACGTCATAATTTCCAGAGAAATTTTCAATCCCATGTACGCCCTGTTCACCGTCAGTCCCGGTGATCGAGTCACGTACATGATCAACTCCTCTTCGCATTGCAATCCCAACCACTTATGTTATTACAAATTCGTCGGCCGAGTCATTGGTATGTTCTCTCTCTCTCTCTCTCTGAATCTCTCGTCTTTTAGGCCGCTGTTAGACTAGGCCACTGGTGGCGCCACCGAATTAAAGAGCTTTCATAAATCGGTCACTGGTGGTACCACCAGTAACAGTAACGTAACAAAAAACCCATTTATTCTCGTTATGCCGTTGTCGATGAAACGTCGTGCTGCAGTTTGCTTCTCCTTGCTCTCTTTGATTAAAAAACGAGGTGGAGAAGGAATCGGAAAATGCATGTATATAAATACAAATACATACTTCCGATTTTATTTTCAAAGGAAGACAAAGCATTATATTCTTCATTGTTTCGTGAACTTTGTGCTGATCAAGTGAAATTTGTTCGGTATTTTCGAATGTTGAAGTTGTACTTTTGGAAGAGCTCCTGGAGTATACATATAAAAGAAGATATATGTGGTATTCACAGAAAGATACTGGTGGCTTAGCGTAATATGTTAGATGGCTCTATCAATTACCGTAGTCTAATAGATTTCACTTGCGTCAATGTCCCAAAACGGAGCAGTATGTTTACGCCACCAGTGGCCTAGTCTAATAACGACCTGAAAACAAGACAACTTGTAGAACAGCTAGAAATTAATGTCTAAATAAACATTCTTACAGCCAAAGCAATTTACGACAACAAACTTCTGGAATGTTATTTCACGCGCAGCTTTTACAAGCATATCTTGGGAATATTAGTGAAACATACAGATATGGAAAGTGAAGATTATAGTTTTTACAAAGGTTTAGTGTACCTCACGGAGCATAATATCGCCGATCTTGGATCCGAATTGACCTTCTCCACGGAGGTAATACTTAAACTTATGTCTTATTAAAACGCGCGATGTATCGTCGATGCAGACAGAAATAAATCTGTTCATCTGTAGGTAAACGAGTTCGGTGTAAACGATGTACGAGACTTGATACCAAATGGGCGTAACATCATCGTCACCGAAGAAACAAAACTCGAGTATATCCGGCTCGTTTGTCAAATGAAAATGACTGGAGCAATTCGAAAACAGTAAGTCAAACTAGTTAGTTATAGAATGCTGATGGAGTTGTATCGAATATTTCGAGCATTCTATAAATAACTGTTGATTCGTTGGTTTCAGGTTGAACGCGTTCCTAGAAGGCTTTTACGACATTATTCCGAAACGACTGATCTCCATATTCAACGAGCAGGAACTTGAGCTACTAATTAGTGGATTACCGAATGTAGATATAGAGGATCTTAAAGCCAACACAGAATACCACAAATACACTGCAACATCTCTACAGGCAAGTACACAACAACAACAACAATTCAAAAGATCGCGACCGTTCTCGAATGTTGAGAATTAATTGTTTTGCTAATGGAAATATTCAGATCCAATGGTTCTGGCGAGCACTGCGAGGCTTCGACCAAGCGGACAGAGCGAAATTCTTACAATTCGTCACTGGAACGTCGAAGGTGCCGCTGCAAGGTTTCGCCGCTTTGGAAGGAATGAGCGGTGTGCAAAAGTTCCAAATTCATCGCGAAGACAGATCGACGGACAGGCTTCCATCCGCCCATACATGGTAAGCTTCTCCAAATGCCTTTTTTAGCTTTTCCATCGTGTTCAACATGAATAACACTGTCCAACAAATTCCCAACTTTCTTTTCACCTTTCAATTTTTACTATGCGTATTCGGGAAAGTCTACAGAATCTTTTGCTGTAAAGTCAATTCTTTAAAGTTGAAAAATATGTCTTTTCAAAATCAAATTTCTCAGAAACTGTGCGTCTACGGGAAAAATTATGGGCAGATTCGTAATCACCGCAAAAAACTAAGTGAGAATAACAATAATAATAATAATAATAAATGTAAGAATCGCATAGTGAAAATCGAAACGTTTTTTTCGCTATTGGACAGTGTAATTTAAAAATCAGCTGAAATGATCCAGCGAAATTTCTAGTAACTGATTAATTAATCAGTGAAAAAGCTCAATTAATCCCTGGATAGAAAAACATTAAACAGATACGAGACGAATGTACTAGTCCGGCCCGATTATTAACAACGGCACGTTGACCAACTCCAAGTAATTTGTATCGTTTGTTTGTTCAGTTTTAATCAGCTGGATCTACCTGTTTACGAAACGTATGACAAACTCCGTACGAATTTGCTGAAGGCAATACACGAATGCAGCGAAGGATTCGGTTTCGCCTAAATCCATTGCAATATAGCGAAGCAAACTTTGCGGCTATTTCACACGAAAGCTCGAGGAGCGAAGGCAACGGTGATGTAAACGCTGAGTAGTATAAGGAGAAGTGTCGACAGACAAAGAAAGAAGGGAAAATTGCTAAACAATTGTAAAAGTACCACGACAACACGCTTGATCTTCGCTCAAGATCTAATATAAAAAAAATAATGTTTACTCCGCTATATACATATTAAAACTAAAAAAAAGCGTATGTATATACGTATGATTAACGATGTAATTACCGATGATTCGTCGCTAGAGTTTATTTTATTGAACGATCTTACGGAAGAGAGATGCAGAGAGCTTAACGATAATTCCCCGTCATGGAAGGAGAAGACTTAAACGGGCACGTTAAGTTAAGAAACCTTACGATTAAGACTATAAGCAAGCATAAAGAAAAAACCTCGGTGTAATTCATCGTTAAGAGAAAGCAAAGCGGCGGGTTTTTTGAACTAAATGTATAATATAAATTGCGATTCAAAGCCGGATGCTCTCCTCTTGAACAGAGATTCTCATGAGGATGAGGAACGAACGGTTTTCGGTTGTTTTTTTCCATTTTTTTTTTTTTTGCCAGAGAACAGAAGACGGCAAAGAAAGAAAGGAAACAGATGAACGTGACGGAAGAAACGTGTGCCTGTGATCGGAGTACGTGTCTATTACCCCTAATTCGCGTGAAAAACGTAGCAGCAAAAAAATTTGAGCGAACGATGTGTAATTGAATGAGCATGTGTACAGAGTGTCTGTAATGGGAACGAGAATGGCTGAATGAGAACAAAAAAGAGAGGGATAGATGGGCAGAGAGAGAGAGAGAGAGAGAGAGAGAGAGAGAAAGAGAGAGAGAGAATAATTACTCAAAAAGTTTACACGATTAAACACGAGCCTAAAATATGAGGAAACAAAACAATTCAAGATGTTCTACCCTTACGCCCGCAACAAAAAAACGTATGGTTGTACACTTAGTATTAATAATTATATTATCTAATTCCTAATCGATAGTAATGATCATTAATTAATATCGTTTTAATATTAATCATTCGAAAAATGTGATGTTGAAAAAATGGTGTCGTGTCACACTTTTTTCCTTTATCTTTTTTTTCACGGCCGACACAATCGCCCGTTTTTCTCCAGTCCGATCCCTGAATTTCCTTTTCGTCGACCACTATCTGCTTCTGCTTTGAAAATGTAAAATTGAAAACGTACGTGTTAATTTTTGTGAACACATCGAATGGGACAATATATACTGTTTCGAGAAGGAGTGAGAAGAGAGAGAGAGCGCGCGCGCGAGAGAGAGAGAGAGAGAGAGAGAGAGAGAGAGAGAGAGAGAGAGAGAGGAAAGCAAAGATTCACATTGGAAAGTTTCGCGATATTGTTAGGGAATTAATTGCTTAGGAATTCGCAGAATAAACTAAATGTTGTATTTCTTATAAATCTATTGCGTTTTCTTTAAATACAAAGAACACCTATTAACAGACGCAGATTTCTGTTTGAAATGCAGTGATACATCTTTAAAAAATGTAGAACTGTGAAATATTTTCACCGGGTACTGAATGATCTAGAATTTAAACCGATCAAACAATTGGATCGGGTCAAAAGGAATCCACGCAACACGTTTTAAAAGATCAAAAACAATGTCACATTCATTTCGAGTTTCACATCGTTAAATTGTTAAACGAAATCGTCGCTCTTGACAGCGTCTCTTCTTCGAGAAGGCAAAGTATTGTTTACTTTAATTAGTATAAAATTAAATTCTACTTTGAGAAGTTCATTATTAACCTCGATGAACAGACTATTACTCCTAAGAACTCTTTTTCTATTTTGATAGGAAATTGATGTGTTTTACTATATTTGTTGAAATCAGAACAAAGAAAAATTGGAATGACATATTTAGTTAAAAAAGAGAAGAAAAAAGAAGATAGAAGATAGAAAAAAACAAGATCAATTTCATTTGTCTTGATTTTGAGGTACTTTGAAGGAATATTTACAAGAATTATTTTTTTACATTTTTACGATTGTGAAAGAAAGAAACTAAAGACTTTTCTTCTTCTTGCATGTATATATAACTTTGTACAATGGGCTTATGTGACAAAGTAATAAAAAGAGATACACAAAGAAAATGTAAACTATATACAATTGTATTACATATATGGAAATACTATACATATATATATCTCTCCAGATCTAATTGTAAGTATATTTTTTGGACCTTTATTGACTTTAAGCAGGCATTCGGATAGCCAAATCTTTAATGTCAGAAAAGCAGAATCGCCAGATCTTGGGAATTAACTCGAATTCAGGGGTAAAAATGATACCCTCTCTCTGCCAGGACCGTGGCGGAAACGTGGGGAATAGCGTCATAGAAGGAGAAGGTAGAATGGGAAGAAAGTCAATTTCTGGCGATACTAAACTTCTCAAGTCAACTTCTGGCCTGCTAGTAGATTTGCAGCAGACGTTGATCAAAATTAGAGCTCATTTAAGAATTATCCCCACTACCGCGGGGTGTACCCCGTGAAAGGCAAGGAGGCCCGAGTGTCGCCGAGAAGCGTAACTATAACAAAACATCTATATTTTCCATTATTTTTTGTGGGACTTTGACCAACATATTCGTGACATTTTTCTAATGAAGACGATACCAAATATAATGTAATTCCGGTGATACTAGGTTGGAACGAAAGTTCGTAGCGTTTTTAAATCAAAATTCACCTAAAAAAAGGGCAAAGAGTAATAAAATAGAATGGAAAATATGTTATTGAACAAATACTTAAATATCCTAATTTTATCTTTGAGTTTTGTTTAAACATGCGATAGGGGAAAGCACAAAATAAGAAAATATAGATGACCTTACAGTAGACCACACGATACCAAAATAAAATGTCGATCTGGCTGGTTTTGGTTCCTGGAAATTGCTATGTTGTAGGCATACTCATAATGCTTTGGCATTAAGAAAAGAAGCGAGTGACTTTGATCTGCAAGGTAATTTACTGGTGCCCTTAGTCTTACATATACGTATATATATATTTATAGATATTAAAACTATTTACAATTTACTATAGTAAAATTGGAAAGCTCGTCGTATAACAGAAGAATAGAAAAGGTATGTAATGTATCGATGTGAACAATAAGGTGTTTTCAAGTGTAATTATTGAAAAAAAACCTTTTATTTCAAACATATCAGAAAATTTGAAGAAACGTCTCAGCTAGATTAGAAAACGTTCCTGTTGTCTTACGGCGTAGCTTTAGCCTTTAGTTCTTCGAAGCACGGTCTAAGGAATATGGAGTTTTTCTTCGCTGGATTATAGTACTCGTGACCCTGTAAACATTAATGATATTATAAATAATTAAAAAGAATATTAATTGAAAATCCATCAACGAGGTTTCTTTAGTACCAATGATACCATGTACAATAAAGTGGTACAGTAAAAGCTACACGCATTTCTACGATGATCAATTTTCTTTGATCCTTGTTGACTAAACTTACCTTGGACCAATCATAGGATACAGCGTATGCAAATATTTGACCATTGTGATTGAAGCAACATCTGGTAATAGGCTGTTCCATAGGATCGGAGGATTTCAATTTAGTTCGCGAGTCTTTATCCCAAAATCCAAAAGTACCGTCAGCTCCAACAGTGGCAACAGTGCCGTGAACTGGATGAAACGCGATATCGTTAACCTGCGGTAGAAAAGATTCGATATCGTTATATCTCCGGTTACTATATACTATACTTATAATTTTGAAACGGTGCTAACCGCATAAATATCTTGATATCCGTTAGGTGCCCCATTTACTCTGTGACACTTGAAAGTGAAATTCTCTTTTGTGCTTAAATTCAAATGATGTATCGCGACTCGACCTTCCGTACTACCTATCGCGAAACCAGTAGGAGCTTTCTTTTTGTCTCTAAAAATCGCAACGCATCTATATTGATACTTTAGATTTAATTCTACTGTTTTGTATTCTCTCGGAGTGCCTTCCAATTGGTAAACAATTAGTCCACGTCCTGCAGTTCCAACTACCGCCATTGGATAATCCTGAAACAAATTGAAACAACAAGTATTCCTATTGAAAAACACAAATGACAAAGGAAAGCGGAAAGCGGATACTTACAACATCTGCGCAATAACATCTTTCGACCAAGTTGATAGTCATTGCTGGCTTTGGACTCCTTAGGTCCCAAAACTAAAACAAAAATATAGAACTCAGGGAATAAGTGTCCAGCATGTAAAATATGTCAGAAATGATAGAAACTAGAACATACTCTTAACGTTTTATCCCAGGAACCTGTCATAAGGCACGAATATGTACTAGCTTTGATCCAATAGCAATCTTTGATAGGTGCGTCGTGTGCAGCAACCTGTATACTCTGATTTGATGCCAAGTCCCAACATTTTGCTGTTTTATCGCAAGATGCCATGAATACCTTCGTTCCATCCTATTTTAAAAGGAAGAATTACATATTAAGCGAAGATAATTTGAAGAAATTCAAAGAAAATTGTGAATAACAACATTTAACTTACGTCGCTCCAACAAACGTCGAGTATAGGCTCGGACATGGATTGCATCGATTTAGGAACCGTCTTACCGGATTGTTCGACCTCCCAGCAACGGACATTGCAATCCCACGAACCGGCTACCAAAAAGTTTTGTGGAATAGAAGCAGGACTAAACGCGAGACTGGACACGGAATCGTCAGGAGGAGACACAACCTCAAAGTCCTGCATTGGATTGGAGGTGTTTGTTGTGCCGGTTCGCAATCCACTACTTTGGTTGAACATATTTCTTCAGTTTCACCTTATCAATCTTCACTGTACAGGAAAGAACGTTGTCGTTGATCAAGGTTTAAATCACATGCAATACCCGAAATACAATAAACTTTCAAGCAACGTATATCACAGTATATCATCAGGAGTCTACATCAGTCAACATCAGTCTATATTGGTCTATATTATATCAGTCTACATTATTTGAGTAACACCAAGTAACACTAAGGCTATGTCCAGCTATGTCTCATAGACATTATCTATGTTATGTGTGGTCTATGTTAAAGCATCGCGGGAAACATGAACGTACAAATTTGTTCACAAATTGCAAAAAATGCGTTCACAAATTTGTCGGATTCCGACCATAGACTTATAGAGATAGACTGGGCGGCCTATACCCATAGACATATAGAGATAGACTGCGCGGCCTGTACGAAGCGCTGAAGCCCACAATGGCGGCGTGCAATTGCCACCGATACATCAATTAGAAAGAGAGCGCTATGGACCCCGGCCTTAGACCATATATATATATAAATATCACACCTTCCCGAGAGTAGTCCGAACACCTCTATATATATAATCAGAACTCTCTGATATAATACACAGTGCCGCACTATAGGTTCGATTAATGGCGCTGAGAGGGAAATTTGAATATAAAGCGTAACGTTTAGGTCAAAGCCGTGTATTTCATATACATATATTTTATTCAGGCACGATATACACATACCATATGTATTTATATGCAAGATGAGTTCTTGCTTAACTAAGAAGCTAGCTTATTAATCTTAATACCTGCTGTATTACAAACTCTAAATTATCATCGTTATTTGTCACTTCTAAGTCCCATGTATTTAAGTCATCCAAATTACATTCAGTTTCTGAATCATCGATACCTGCGTCATATTTACATATATATGTGTGTGTGTGTGTGTTTGTGCATTGTTAGAATTTTTTATTAAAAGAAATATATTGCATAATGCAGTACATTACAACATTTGTTTACCTGTCACAAAAGTCCAGCCACGTTTTTTTCTGATAACATCATCCGATATGATACGGATTGTTTTACATATACCTTGAAAATTTTGCACGAACCATTGAATATCGGTTTTCCTTCTGACATCGCTCACTATCCATATTGATTTGTCGTATGCTGAACATTATATATTAACTACAATTTGTGGTATTGGCGCACTGGTTCGATCAATTGTAAAAATATAGCAAGTTTGCAAAATATTACATGAAATTTAATGTAGAGTTCTATTGGAAACGATTCACATGATTAAACATCAAAGCGTAAATCTTAGGTACGAAACACCTTCAATACATGAATACTACGCAGCATTACTGAACCAGTAATGTTTTTATGATGAATCACCTTCCAAATAATAAAATTTTGTTATTCTCAATAAAGGACTTTGAATGTAGATTAATCTATTACCAATCTTCATATTGGTATATTAACAACTGCAGTTTGCCTGGATGACGTAAAAAGATTCAAAATTGGCGCCATTTATTGATTGGCCATTACTGAGATCTATTGGTTCTTCGATTCGTTTCATTTGAAACCTTCAAGGTTTACTTACAATTAGCCCATATCAGTCCATATGTCACCAACATGGAATCAACACGTGATTACATAACCTTAAATAATTTCAATTAATACTTGTTATAAGCATGTAAATCTTACAAACTTCAAAATCTTAATTGAGAAAATAGTTTCAATTAACAATACAAAAAATATATATATTTTTTATTAATTCTTACAGACGCAATACGGAAATTTGTATATTCTTGAAAATGGTCTGGATTTTAGACCAAAACGTTGAATAAAATTTCATGTAATATTTTGCAAACTTGCTATATTTTTAAAATTGATCGAACCAGTGCGCCAATACCACAAATTGTAGTTTAAACAATTGTCGATCGAAATACGAAAAACGATCATATATTAACGTTATATGCATATGACGTATACATTATATGTTATTATTAGACTGCGGATCTTTATGCATTTATGAAGAATTTTGTTGGGCAAAATATAAAACAGTAAAAGTTTTAAAAAACTCAAGAATGCTGAACATTGCTTTTAATGTAACAAAGTCGTTAAGGGATAAAATCAATTTTTATGTTATTCCTGCTTCTCACAATCAATGCAAAACATTTTCATTTTGCATAAAGATCCGCAGTCTATATAATTATTATGATTTTCCCAGGAAAAGAAGTCCTCAATGAAAATAGCGAGGAGTTAAAACGTTTTACCATTATACATATCTAAGGCTGCACGACAAAAATATCCGTAATCTTGCTTTCTAATGTCTTCTCCCCATTTGGCCATTTCAAGACGATAATTTTCTTTATATTTTCCATCTCCCAATAGGCCATCGATATCAAGATTCAAGGATATAGCCCAATGAGATTTGATTGGTCCTGATAACCTAACGATAACACTATCGGATCCAATCCTGGAACAAATATACATACATATGTATTTAGCATCAATCACGTAAAATCAATTATTGCCCACTACGACTGGTACAACTAAGAATGCCTTACCTTTCCTGTAATATATTTGTAATAAAATCCTTTCCAGACTTTCTTTTACCACTAAATAACAAAATTACTCGCGGATTTAAAGAATTTTTAAGATTTCTTGAACAGGGCTTACGTAGAACATTTTCGGCCGCCATTTTGAAGTCGAGTCACTAAATAGAATAAATTATTAAAATCTGTTTATCTTTTTCTTCCAATGGCATAAAACTATAGTTGTGTAACACATTCGACTAAACAATGACATGTTCTATTTATTGTTAGATATAGTACATATATGTATGTATTATATGTACACAACATTCTATAATAAAAAGGAAATTTGATTTACATTTTTCTACTTTCTTGCAAAATTAAATCTACGATTGTTTACTTTTCCCGTTGATGTAGTCTTGAGTTTTTGACACTATAACTCTACAATTTTCTGAACATATCCAAGTTGAACATGTTTTATTTATTTGCATATTTCAAATGACAATACATACATGAAATTACGTTTGGTTAACGGCACTAGCGATTGCGGAGACACATAAAAAGAAAAGGAAGAAAGAAATTACAAAGTTTTTATTATAATATGCTCATCTATACAAAAACTTATTTCTTAGTTTCACGAAGCTCTTTACGTTTTGCTGCTCTCTTTAGTTGCTCTTTTGGTTTCAGGTTGTGCTTCTTTGCAAATCGTTGATTTCTCAGGAACTTTAAGTCCATCTGGAAAATTGGATTTACAACATGAAAACGAGAATTTATAAATGTATTTGACAATACACAGTCTCAAATCAAAATTGCACTAAACGATACAAACACAAAGTCACCCAGTGTTATAGTAACAGTTTGTGTCTACGTAAAATGGTGTTTTTTTAGAAAAATAATTACTTACACCAAGCGTAGACTCATGCCTATAGCGTTTTGGTTTTTTAATACCATTCCGATGAGCTTTACGATCTATACACCAAGAAAGAATGCGGGATTACGTTTAATGTGTAATATAATATCAATATTGTACACATTTTTTGTTATACTCACTTTGATTGTGGTTAGTATGATTCTTCGATTTCGCCATGTTTTCCTATTATGCAATCTAAAAGAAATAACGACTTTTAAATACACAGAAATATTTTCAACAATAACATGCTAAATAGGTTAGGCGCTCCCTCCAATAAATAGAATTAAATATATTCTTTATATTTATATTATTGAGGAAGAATATAAAATACTATTACAGAATATATTTCTGAAAATTTTGGTACCAATTTATCAATTGCATTGAAATAAGTACTGAACAGATTACACGGATATAAATCGATCAAATTCTTTGTGAAATGTACTTACAACGATCATTTACGTTCACGGCAGTTCACGGTGGCAGGGGGTGTTAGTGTCGACACTGTCGACCACGGACCTAAGGACTGACAATGACCACAATGACTGACAATCAGTGCTTCAATTGTGCACACCTTTTCTCGCGCATGCGCGAGAAAACAGTAACGTATCTATACTTGAGTCCAAATTGGTCTAAATAAAAATGTACTGTAGCGTGACCCGTTGATCACGCGAACATAGTTACGAATAGCGCTACTGCCCTGTATGTTCGATTAATGGCGCTGAGAGGGAAATTTGAATATAAAACGTAATGTTTCAAGCCATATATTTCATATACACATATTTTATTTAGGCACGATAGCTTAGGCTTAGAATAAGTAGGGAAACAAGAGGTTTCCACAGAGATCCTTGACGAAACCAGATGGGCGAGACTAATCGAGGAATTTGGGTAAAGTCGCGTAACCTCTTGGAGGAGCTTCTCCAATTTCGCATAAATAGACAGTCGAAGTCTAGAATCGGTCGAGGACAGGAAGTCGTTAATTCTCAGTCAAGGACCTCTTAGGACTCCCTCGGACCTCTCTCTCGCTCGGTCCCACGACCCTTGTTTTGGCGGGCCTTCACCCTCGCGTGTACCCCACTCTCGTGTGCGCGCTATTGAGGCACCCCCACCACCAATCACCATCGAGCAGCAACCAAAGACGAGCCACCCGACGAATCAACGTTCAGCTGGAAGATCTGAATTTTCCTATTGGCTAAGGAAAAGGATGCTGGAAGAAGATAAAACTTCAGGTCGAGGCAAATACGAAGCAGATAGAATTCTCAGATCATAGAGTCGACTACTAAAAGTTCAATTAAATAAAGTCTATATTTATTTTTCCATTACATTACATTGTTCAGAGTTATTTTCTGCAAACCTTCCACGAGCAGAGTGCTTCAGTGCTCCACGGGCACCCGAACCCAGCAAATTCCCTAATCCCACCACACTGCGACGTAACAGTACATACTTGTTCTACACATGTTGTTGCGCGTCAACCAATGATCGTGTGGTTGACGAAGTACGACTACGAGTAGGGGGAGTAGCCAATGAACGAGTTCCGTTCATAGTGACATGCGCAAAGTACATTCTTATTTGGACTCCTATATATATACTATTGGGTAGCAGCCATATGGTAGCAGCATGGACATCCATGGGTAGCAGACCAGTAGCAGACACGGTAGCAGAGCGGCCAGAGCCACTGATATATATACTATGGATACGGTATTCGGGTCCTAGTCACGTCGGGAATTGATCGTAGAATACAATGCCAGCGCCGCCAGGGAGTGTCAGGCGTACTATATCCCCCGTACTCCTCTTCACCTCCGTGATCCTCAATACTTTGTCATATGTTCGCGTCCCTTTAGGTGGTGCATCTTTCAATCGAGTTGATTGGACGAATTCGAACACCATAGTGTCGATATATCACTTGTATATATAATTGAGTTTGTAGTATATGTATAGTCAGGTGTAGTTATAATAAAATAACACATTTTACACAAATAAATAGTCAAGTTTTTATTTAAATGTTCGTGTACATTTAAAACATGAAATAAATATCCAACGTAGTAGTACATATATTATCGGTAAAATACAAATTATGTATCTTTATAATTTGTTATAAAGTTTTGCTATACATCAATTTGGTCTCAAATATTCCGTATACATGTCACGAAACTTATATCGACCGCGGTGTGATTCTTTCGTTTAATATTCGACGTTATTTTTCTCATTATGTGATAAAACTATCATATACATATTTTTTCACCATGCATACATTATAATACTGATGTATGTGACTTAACTTTGCATGCACGTACATACAAATATTGTGTGTGTGTGTGCAGTAGCGCGTTATAACTAATTGGGGCCTTGGGCAAAGTAGAATTTCGGGGCCCCTCGGGAAAAATGTAGAATATGGATCTTGGATCTTGGTTTGTGTTCAGGCCCTCTTTTACTTTGGGGCCCCGAGCATTTTCCCAAGTTGCCCATAAAGTAACGCGTCATTGTGTGTGTGTGTTTTAGATGAATATTAACATAAACGTATTTGTACAGAATCAGTTGGAATCACAGATGGAAACAAATATTAATCGACTTATTATTAATAGATACAACTATGCGAACAATGTACTCGATAAGTTCTATTCACATCTTACTCGACAAATATACATAAGATATGAATTCTCTTTAAAATTATATACATACTCTTAGAACGAAAGTGCTGTATTCTAATTATATTTGATTTGTACTTAATGACTTCATAACTTTTGATATATGATCGTTCCAAGTTATGGAATACGAGTGTTACTCTGTGACATACATATATATATATACATTTATGTATGAGAATTCATAGCTTTAAAATTTGTTTTTGCCACAGAATCCAGTCCATAATTTTCTGTTGGATTTGCCTTTTCTCTAAAAGAACTTCCGCTGCCTTCTGAAACTTCTCTTCGTTTCTTCGTATATACATTATCGCATCTTGCTCCAACTGGTTTATCTTTTCTGGGCGTATCTCGTCCATCGACAACATTTCCGTTAAATACGGATTAAAACGATAATAAACGTGTTCGGGAAGAAGATCGTTTAGCATCGTATGTACAGCTGTGCGACAAAAATATCATTATTAATGGGAGAAAAATTTCATGTAGAATTTTCATTGAGGCAGAAACTCTCTTTTAGCATTTTATATTTGAAAACTCCATACCTTCCGTGTCAGTCGCGCTGTCTAGAATTTTATAAAATTTTTCTTTCCAACTCGAAATTGCAATTTCCATTGATTCGTTGTTGTTCTCGCGTATTCGATTCGGCGTTCTTCCAGTTCCGAACGAGATTACGCATTGAATCGGATTATTTGGCCACAATTGTTTGGCTTCGTGTAACGCAATCGCACACGGATTGTTTACCAGTATACCTGAGCATTTCAGAAAGCACACCAACAACAACATATTTATAATATATCCCCCACTAGATTTTTGTCGAAGAAGTACATTGAACCTGGTACCTCCGTCTTGGTGAAGAAATTCGCCGTATTTAAATTCCTCAAAGTAAGTAGGCGCTGCCGCAGATGCTCTTACAGCTTCCCATAACTTATGCTTATGAGATCCTATATATTGACTTTCTAGTCTGTATGGCAAAGTGTAATTTCGAAATACATAAGCCATCACACGCTCATGATTCACAATCGCAGATATGGCTGAAAACTGAATAACAACTCAAAACATCAATTTCTTTTCTTTGCTATACAATGAAATTGTGTAAATATTACTTTGTGTTGTTCCTCTTTTTTCACAAAACGAAAACATGCTAGGTACCTTGGGCGTATTCGGATCGCGAACAGTTTTAATTAGAATCTTATCTCCCAAGTGCTCTTGCAGTAATTTCTCCCAGAGCGATGTATCGTAGTACGCGTGGCTCCATACTAAATTACTTGTACCTTTTATCGTGCTTTGAGTGAATATTTTAATACTCAATTCTCTGTACAATTCTGAAATTTCACTCAACGATTTTCTCTTATGTCCACCTAAATTATACATAATTTAGTTTATTAGCTCTAAATCAATTATTCCTAGATTCTATTGAGATCGCGACGGAGGTCCTCTACTGTCTACAGAAGAAACAAAACTATTGTTTGCATACCTAAAATAGCTGCAAGAATTGCTCCTGTACTCACACCGCATACATAATCAAACAGTTCGTGCGTTTTTTTCCCTGTCAACTGTTCAAGCTTTTTCAACATTTGTATAACTAAGACACCGCGCATACCACCACCATCGATGGAAAGAACTCTAATTCCACGACCAGGCAATGGATCAACGTAGCCTAATACTGCTAGCGTTTCTCGAATCGATGCTGTAAAATTCGAACGGAACAGGTCAGAATCAAAGTGCACAATTGAGGGAATAATATTCCGCAAGTATTATCTACCTTTTATTTGTTCATCTTTTGTTGTACGTCGAGTTGCGAGTAGTACTCCGATCGCTCCTTCTTTGATCGCGTAATGTCTAGCTTCAGGATACTGATCAATATGAGTTAACAGATCTTCTATTCGCCTCCACCTCGAAGCGTTTGATTCGGCAGTTACAATACTGTTTAAAACATGGCGTGTTCTAGACACAATGCTGGTCTTTGATATATTTTTATGAACATTTACTTTCCACTTTGGTGGTACTACAAGGGTACCTGTTCTGGTTTGGCTGGTTAACTTAAATATCAAGGTATTCAAAATTTGTGAAAGGGTATGCGATTGTTCCTTCGCTTCCTCCACCTTTCTTTCGTTTATGGTATCTTTGTCGATTCGCTGCAAGTAGAATAGAATGAACAATCTCGAGTTATAAGTTACAAGATTTCCTCCTCCTCCTCCTCCTCCATCTCGCATCCTATTTACCTGACATGCTTTCCGATATTTCGCAGGATCATCTGTTGCCAGACCTTCTTCTTGAGCCCTTATTAAAACTTCTCGACTCTCGGTTTCATTATCTTTAGATTCTTCTATGCCTCTTACTTTATCATGATTCTTATTCTTTGCTATTATAATGGACAATTGCTTTCTCAAGATATTAATTTGCGCATATGTCGCTTTGTGTAGAGTATCCATCCAATCTTTAGAAAAATTAATCTGAAGAGTTTTATCGTAACCAGCTTTATGTACGTAATCTTTTAATTGTGCCAAAAGCTTTGAATAATTTTGCATAGACATTTTGGTGTTCCATAAAACATTTATACGATCGAAGAACTTGTATCTGTAAGTACTTCCACCATTGTTTTTGTCTGCTGCGCTATGCGTCAATTGCCTGTAACAGAAAAACTAACACTTTTATATCGTGCTAATATTGGCTTGGCAAGAAAGTAATTTTGCTATTTTTTAAGGTGAAATAGAGCCCAATTTTTTAATTCAAGCAATGAACTTTAAGGAATAAGATATTGTCCACCGAACATTGTTTGTTCGCTGATTTTTTGCCAAAAAGAATAAGAAAATATTTTATTGATTAAAGTTCATTGCTTGAATAAAGAAATTCGGTTTTATTTCATCTTAAAATAACAAAATTACTTTCTTGTCCAATATATTCTCATTGCAGATACAACAAATGAGTTAACCGTGAATCATCAGAGGTTGACACGGTATTATTTATTTATATACATATAGGTACTATAGGTACATAATGTTTAAAATAGCGATCGATAAATGTGAATACGAAATAGTTGCTAAAAATATTCAAATTTCTATTCTAATATTCTGAAAAAGCTGCGTAGTAAATATCGATACTTATAATATATGTAATGTTTTACTTCGCGTCGAACGAATACGCATATTTCTTATACACACCGAAGAACATATTGATCTCGGCGACTGTCAAAATCAGCTGTTGAATAGGACGCACGAGATCCTTGTTATTTATATAGTTTCCGTGAAATCAAGTGAATTTTTGTTACGATAACTAATATATATGTATATTATATATATATATATATATATATATATACGCGTATTGTAATTTTGGAATTTAGCCTAATATTTTACGTAAATAGTGCACGAGCATATTCAGTAAATATTGTATATACATATGAAAAGCACATCGCACATCTGCGCGTAAATACACACATCCCTAATCCCTATATGTGTATGAAATTATTAGCCATAGTATACTCTGAGGAAAAGATAAATATATGTATATATTTATATAGACAGTCAGATAATGTGGGCTGGTTGGATCAGATAGGACAAAGAAATGTGCAAAATTAAATTACATATTTGTACCGACATCTATTCCGATAAACGTAATATGTAAGAAATTAATCATTGATACAAACATTCACATATCATATAACTTACCTCGATAAAGAAATATATTTTCGATAATTTCGAATGTTTATAGTTTTTGTCATTCCTGTCGTCGACAAATAGCCGATGTACGGTATAATATATATATATATAGTATAATACCTGTTTACATATACGAAATCGATGCTCAATGAACTTTTCACCGATAAATAATATATTTGGTATCACCACTAAAACCCCTAAACACCACTACATACATAAAAGAACTTTTATTGAATTATTCTCGATGATTCGATTTACGCTATCTTTCATACATAAATAGTATTAAACACGTAAAATGTCGGAATTGATCGGAATCAACTATCTGTCGGTGTATCGCTTCTTAAACTAAATTGAACTAAATTGGCAGCGGTGAAATGTACATATACTATATATACTTATATAAAAGAGGTTCGAACGCGATGCATTTGGGAGGGCTTGATTTGTATTTGTAAATGAAATCACACGATACTGTTTGACCAACGAGAATCGTTGGCAACTGTACCTATATTACACGAATATTTTTGCACTTTCAAGCATTGGGGAGGGATGAAATTTGTTGTTGTTGTTGACACTTTTTATTTTATATAAACGCACATTGTTTTTATCAAGATTAGTTTTCACAACATACAGTACTTATAATAGTTTGATATATTGTGATGAAAAAAAAATAATCCTAGGAATGTAATAATAACGTTGTAAACATTAGGGAAATCATTTATTTAACCTGCAAACACGTTGTAAAAACTGCACATTCGGACAAAACAGCATACAATAGCAAAGAATAAAAATTGAAATTCATCCTACCCATTGTCTTCCGTACTATAAATCTGGTTTTTAATACACTAATCGATTAATCAGGTTTTGCGTCCTCTCGCGCAAAAAAAGTAATATCTCTCAATGGCAATATTTTACAGAATGCACGTCCTCGTAATAAACCTTGCGGGACAACTCCATATTCACGAGAATCATTCGAGTTGTTGCTATTATCACCTTCCAACCACACGTGGCCCTTCGGCACCTAATAAGTAACACTGTTACAAAATATAACAAGTCTTATTCCTAAGTTTTTCGCTTTCAAATTTCAATTTGTACGATTTACAACAATCTTTCCTGATATTACATACTATGACTCCATTCTCCAGTTTGTTCCCAGGTAATCCTACAACTCTTTTACATATATGTTGTTTAGGGTCGGAAGGACATTTAGCGACAACAATGTCACCTTTCTTAATGTTTTCTCTCCGAACAGATATTCGCTCTGTCAACAGTACGTCATTCGTATATAATGTTGGTTCCATCGATGGTCCTGCACACTGTACAAAAACAAAATCTAGGTAACGTACGTCTTTCTAATCTAAAATCCAAACAGTTATCGTACCACTAGAGCAAAAAGAAATTGTCATATCAATGTAAGAATGTGTGTTCGAACATGTGTCATTCTAGTTTCCTTACCACCACGATATCTCCTATGTATTCGTATATACAGTGTATTATGCAAGTGTATAGGACAGTTTTGCTTAAAGTTTTACAAAATAAATTAATAAGCATAGTCATCCAGATGCAAGACCAACATTATTATGGTTTAGACAATGTATCTTCGCGATTACTCTGTTATTGCAAATTCTTTCCTCTGAAATAATATGAAATTTTAAACATGTAAGACATACTAAATAGTTACGTGTATATATATATATATATATATAATATGTAAAAGTATATATCAATTCTACATATACATTACCCAATTGATAAACAATTTTGTATTTATGATGTTGAGTAATATTCATTTGCTTGGTTCTGAAAGAACATCGTACTATTGTACATAGAACATCATTATTATTAAATAGTATCTTGTTACTATGTACATATAACAAGTACATTATGTTGTCATACATATATGTATGTGACAATGGTAACAATAACGCATGTACAAATTTAACACAAAAACGTAAACAAAACCACGAAATATACACATAAAGCTATTCGAAAGCAAGAAGCAAACTTTGCTTTCTGTTGTTAGGTAGGTTAAGTTAAATAGGTTAAGCACTTGTACTTGAATAACGGAATAACCTAACAAATTAGCAAATTTTTATACTAACAAATATTGCCAGTGTTTTCTTTACACTTTACACGCACGATAGACTATTTGGCGTTGCGTACATATATGTACTATGTAATTCAAAATCACGGTACTTGGTCAATTTTTTTTTCAAGTAAACAGTGACACCAAGTGACACCATGATTCGCAGAACGTACGATCTAAAAATTTAAACAAGATTTGAGTAAAAAATGTGAAAGTTGTCACTTGCATTTGAAGGAAACAGAGAAACTAAAATTATAATACGCTGAAGAAGCGTCAACATATATAATTATGTATACATCCTATAGAAGTGAATGTCCGAATTCGAAAATCAAAAATGCCAATAGTTATAGCATTGGATGTGTCTGTCAATGAGACGTCCGATATTAGGGAATGTAAATATATGTATCTTGTGAGAATAATCAAAATGAACAGTTGACAAGACATCATTTAGCTATACACGGAATAACCGCTTTATTACACTATTTACAAGTGAATTCGAAGCTCGAATCTGTATCGTTAGTACATAAGTGCACGCATTTCATCATATATATACAAAAACGTCTTTATTCTCAAAGAATCGTCCCCCGAGCTACAATATCGCTCGGGGGCAGTACAAACGATTCGCCTTTTTGGCGAGGGCAGAAAAGAATTATATATAAATATGTTGGCGGGCGGTATGTGGCGCGGGGGTGTACTTCCCCCTGTGTGGCTAGTTCATTTGATAAACGCACACATACACGCCTGCCACTGGTCAGTATAGTAAAAATACAACTCGTCGGAGCGTTAAAAAGGAATATAGCGACCTGACCCTTGTCAATGTTGATTAAAATAAAGGTACGGCTTGCAGCACGCCAGAAGAACTAAGAAAGATGACTAGACAAGTGAGGATTAAAGATGAGAGAAGAAGAAAGAAGAGACAGCAGGGTAAGAGAGAAAGTGAAGAAAGGGTGTTGGCGTGCTGCGGACTCGTCGCCTTCGCTGATTCATATGGTTTTAAATAATAAAAAGGGAACAGATATAAAATCATGGTCAGTCAGTAACAGAAATATTCCGGGGCCCGGAGAGCCCCACGTCAAGGCGTGAGATCGTTATTCATCGGCGGACAATATAGATTTAAATTTCGGGGCGCAGACCTCAATCCCTCGTTCGAGGGACGCGCTACCGTGCGGGGGTCGGCGCCACCGCCACTTGTATCGACGTCGCTGTTGATGGTGTTGCTGTCTGTCTGTTCGGGGCCAGCCAAGAGCGGAATCCGGGGCATCAGGGTGAGCCGCCACTTGGTACTGGCGAACCTCCGAGACGTGCTCCACGTAAATGTCCCTCGCCCACCAGATGGTCTCCGAAACAACGAGACGACGCATCAGAGCAGCGTATCTGTTACCGATACGCAGCAACTTGAGTGTCGTCTCGTTGTCCGGATCCCATGAGCTGAGGGCCCCCACTATGTTCGCGTCGATCACGACTCGGTAACCCTGGCCCTGGAGAGCGGCGCCGAGGGTGAGGTATGTCTCGGTTTTCCTCTCCCTCGCTACTCTTAGCGCCTCGGCGCCATTCTCGGATGCCACTGTCACGTCGACGATTACGGCGCTCTTGGAGGGCTTGTGCCTGACAACAATGTCCGGCCGCAGAGCCTCCAGTTCGTCGGTTAGCCCTCGGCTCTCCGATTAACCCTTAGGGTCCCCGGCAGACGACAGGCCCTAGAAATCCTAGCGACGATGGAGTCGTGCCGCAGTTGCCAAGCCGCCGCGTGAGGGGAGCAGTGGCATAACACGTAGGGCAAGGTTTTCATGTTTTCCCGCATCGCCGGCAACGCTTGTCACCCTCGCCCCAATGTGTTGCTCATACGGCCTCTGAAACATTCAAAGAGAAGATACATTATAGTTTAATGAATCAAATAGCTGTTAAATACAACAATTAATTGAACAAAGTATATTACGTACTAAAGTTTAACTTTCCATAACGTAGCCAATGCCTAACGGCGTAATTATTTAACATCCAGACATACTTTGATCTATCTATGCAGATGCTTCAATCATACGGCTTCTGAAACATGCAAAGGAAATATATATTGTAGTGTAATGAATTAAATAGCTAGTAAATATAACAATTAATTGAACAAAGTGCATTACGTACCAAAGATAAAATTTCAACAACATAGCTGGGCTGGATGGGTTGTTATTTATAATCCAGGCGTCCATCGAATTACCTATGTGGATGTCTCGATTATACGGTATCTGAAACATATAGGAAATGCTAATTGTAGTTGGCAGTATTAAATAGCTATTCTTTATAATAAATCATTTCATTAGAAAGCGGTACGTGCCAAAGATATAAATTTCAATAATATAGCTAGGCTCCTGAGTAGTAGATTCTTTGACTGTACGGCATCTGAAACATATACAGATGTTTACTTGCAGTTGACAGTGTTGAAAGAGATGCAGTATAGGTGTAATGAATAAAATAACTATCATCTATACTAATTGATGGAACAAAGAGTGTTGCTACCAAAATAAAACTTTCTATAGCGCAGCGTAGGTTCAGTGGATAGTGATTCACCACTGAGACGTATTTTGAACTATATGCGTGAATGGTCTAAACCACACGGCTCCTGAAACAAGCAACAATTAAGCAAATACAGTCAACTAAGACTAAATAACTACTTGTCGTAAAGTCACAATATGCATAGATGCACATAAACTCCGACAAGAGTTGGAACCAGTGATGTGATTGAAGCTGCCGTAGCAGGCCGTGGCTCGCGCATGCGCGGCAATTTCAGCCTCAGTAACGTAACTATTTTCGATGAAATCGGGTAGCTTGAGCACCCTGCAGACTTTTATAATTGAAACTTATTCTTTATTTTGAGGATGGGATAGGGAAAGAGCACTGCAATAACTACGCAAAAGAATATATAATCGTCTGTCGTCCATCAGGGTAGTGTCACTCAATGTATTTTTCTGTTAGCACGGAAATCGAACGCCATCTGAATTTTGTGTTCAACAACTAACGGGTAAACGCGGGAATTTTAAATCCATACTACCCATTCTTTGCTAATTAATAATTTTTATTTAAAAATAAAACAAATTAAAACATTTTAATATCTTTTAAATACAGTATATTCAATATTATAACAATTACAAACAGTATATGTACAACTTTCTACTTATTAATAAATTGAAACCATATTATCAAGTGCGATAACACTGTTTCATTACAAATATTGAAAATTAAACATTATTTACAAACTTTTTCATAATGAGAATACATCAAATACATATCACAGCCATTAACAATGAACTGGCTTAATATAAACAGCAAAACAATGTATAACACACATCCAAGCACATCGTATATCTCGTAGCACACATCGAGATCGTACACCACACATCGCAACTCGCAGAACAAACATCTAGATCGTATAACACGAGATATAAGATGTGTGTGGATGCGTAACACACATCGTATATCTCATAGCTAGAGTAGGGCAATAATCAAGTAATATTTAGAAATGACTAATAGTCTTTTTGAATGTTAGTTATAGCAAAATAGTCATTAGTCAAAACTTTTTGATTAGTTAGGGACAGTTAGTCACAGCTCTAAGTAATCGTTAGCTATAGTTTAGTAGTGATGAATCAGTAGTTGATGATCAGTCACCAATCTTTAGTCATCAGTCACTACTATGCGATTAACATACATTAATATTATTAATTAGTTATCACTAACTAATCAGAAAGTTTTGATGACCATTAGTCATTTTTAAATATTAGTTGATTATTGTCCTACTCTGCTGATAACACACATCAACATCGTATAATATACATCGCATAACATATCGCATATCGCAGAACACAAAAAGGGTCATCTGCCCTTCCTTTGCGTAATCATTGATCTGCTTAGTGGCTAGACCACAACGAAGATTCAAAACACTTACCAAAGCCACAATTGCACCAAAAGAAGGTCATGGTGATAGTTTGGTGGTCTGTGGCCGGGTTGATTCACCACAGCTTCCTGAATCCTGGTGAAACTATTACAGTTGAAAAGTACCACCACCAAATCGACGAAATTCGCGAAAAACTTCAAGATTTGTGTCCAGCACTGGTCAGCAGAAATGGTCCTATCCTTCTCCACGACAACGCCCGGCCGACCCTTCAAAAGTTGAACGAATTAAGCTACGAAACTCTATCTCATCCACTATACTCACCAGATCTCTTGCCCACCGATTACCACTTTTTTTAAGCATCTCGACAACTTCTTGCGTGAGAAATGCTTCACATTCCAGAGAGATACTGAAACGGCATTCAACGAGTTTGTCACCTCCAGGATTCCAGAATTTTATTCAACCTAAATAACAAAACTTTCCAACCTATACAT